>JAEIFU010003189.1:0-31773 GCA_018904235.1 Lordiphosa stackelbergi | reverse complement strand
GTTCATTTTTGGGACCATCTTCGCGCACACCTTGCGCATGTTCAAATGCTCCGTCACAATGTCATGAACCACAGATTTTGGTAAATTTAACATCTGGTGATTTTAACATCTTAAACGAATACTTAGAGGACGGTCTGAGTTCAAAACTTTGTCGGTCTTTGTCGAAGTCGAAGGTCTTCCAGCGCGGTCTTCATCGGCGACCTCTGCCCGGCCCTCCAAAAAGGCCTGTTCCAACTGCACACACCACTTCTTGCTAAAGCAAAATCTGGGTAAGCCTGCTTGATCATATCAAACGTCTCTGTAGCAGATTTACCGAGTTTCACACAGATTTTAGTCGCGTAACTCTTTCCGGCTTGCACCACTCACAGAAACACGTCGCGCGAAAATGTCTGTCCTGACTCTCAAGGTGCTCGGAGACAACTGACCAACCGCTCGTTCGTTAGCTAGGAACGCCCTCTACCGAATCCAGTCAGTGCGCACACGCTCCGAAGTACAGTCGCGGCGGAAGAAAATCAGTCCTATTACTTTCCGGAGAAATCCGGTAAGCAATATTTTTGTGGCCATAGACATAGAAGAGCGAGTGAAGAGAGGCACATTTGCAAGCGCCCAAAAGAAAATCTTCAGTAGGATAGAACGAAAAAGGAAAAGGCATATGGATACGTAAAGGCCACCCGCGCCTTCTATCACAACCACAACGAATACGTGGCTTGCGGAATGGGCTTGAGCACCCATGGAGCAGATCATCAGACGGCCACAAATATAAGGTTGTCAAAGTCTTGCGGTATTTCTATTGAATTTTCAATTGTTCATAAAATTGGTTATAATAATGCGATTTAAGTCAAATATGCGCCGTTTTGTTCGATGACGAGTTCCCAACGAGATGCCAACTTCATAATGCCCCTCTTATACATAGAAGCTCGCTTCCCTATTGGCAAAAAACTCGGAGAGCCAATTTTCACAGGACTCTCTTGTGGCCAACTTCCGACTACCAAGCTCGTTCGCCATGGACAGAAATAGGTGGTAATCACTTGGTGCGAGATCCGGACTATACGGTGGATGCAAAAGAACCTCCCATCCGAGCTCCCGGAAGATCCGGTCCTGATGGAAGACAATTCGGCCTCTGTTGATCAAAGATGGCCTCTTCTGCATGAGTGCTGCATTCAAGCGGTCCAGTACAGGTCCGAATTGAGCGTTTGGCCATAGGGGAGCAGCTCATAGTGGATGATTCCCTGCCAATCCCATCAAACACACAGAAGAACCTTCCAGGCCGGCCGTCAGTCCAGGCTTGGCCACCGTCTGGGCAGCTTCACCGCTTTTCGACCACGACCGTTTGCGCTTCACGTTGTCGTAAGTGACCCACTTTTCATCGCCAGTCACCATCCGCTTCAAAAATTCGCATGCATCCATACGGGCAAAAATGTTTTTTGCGTCAAGTCGTGTGGCACCCATACATCGAGCTTCTTTTTGAATCCAAGCTTCTTCAAATGGTTTATAACGGTTTGATGACTTATGCCCAGCTCTTGGCCGATGCTACGGCTGCTACTATGCCGGTCTCTTTTCGATCAATTCAGCGATTTTATCGCAATTTTCGACGACAGGCCTTCCGGACCGTGGCGCATCTTCGATCACCTCTGCACCGGAACGAAAACGTTGAAACCATCGTTGTGCGGTGGAAATGGAAACTGTATCGGGTCCATAAACTGATAAACTGCACAAATTTTATTGACAGCATGAGATGCATTTTTGTCGTTTATCGTAGTTTGTATAAATATGCCGTATTTTCTCTTTATTTTGCTCCATGTTTGCGACGCTATAACTCACGAACGACTAAAAACAAACAACAATAAATCAAACACGTGTTAGCGCGTGAAAGAGCTTCAAAAAGCTAGCTGAGCGATGCGACGAATACAACTAGAACAACGCGCTTGCAAAGACAAGCTTGCGGAAATACCGCAAGACTTATATTAAGTTTGCGCAAAAGTATGTAACAGGGAGAAGGAATCATGACCCTATAAAGTATATATTTTTTTGATCAGCTTCAACAGCCGAGTCGATATAGCCATGTCCGTCTGTTCGTCCGTCTGTCCGTCCGTCCGTCCGTCTGTCAGTCCGTATGAACAAACAGATCTCAGAGATGGTAAGAGATAGAGGTTTCACATGTATGGGACAAATGTTTCTTATACTTGCAGGCAGATCAAGCTTACTTTCAATTTTCGCCACGCCCCCTCCCGCCCCCGCAATTTTGAAAAAACGTCATATCTCTCAATCTTTTGCAGATAGAGGAATCGTACCATCTAGAGATAGTTAGTCATTAGCAATATGTGGTGATTTGCCAAAGAAATGTTAAAGATCGGATGAGCGGTTCTCAAGTTATAGGCAAATAAGTAAATCACCCTCCCACCCTTTCACAATCAACGCCGCACAATGTTAGAGAGAGAGAGAGAGAGAGAGGAGAGAGGGGAGGGAGAGAGAGAGAAACTTAGAGATGAGCGCAGCAGCAGCACTGCATTCAGCTCCTACTCTAGGTACAGAGTATAAATATATTCGGGCTTGACCGACTTTCTTGTTTTAAATCGACTCAGTCCTATTACTTTCCGGACAAACCCTGTACTACCATATGATATTTCAAAAGATGAATGCAATCGAAATCTTACTGCATCAATGTGAAAGTTTGAATGTTTGTATGTTTGCAGGTGCCCAAATGGCTTAACGAATTCGGATATAATAAGAGTATTTATGAAATCGATTTCATGCACAAATGGCCAAAAGGATTCGGATAAAACTTGGCGAACAGATAGTTGATAACCTGGAATTGAACATAGGCTATGTTACTAATGGTTAAAAAAACCGCGAAATTTGCAAAAATATTTTTAGAAGCGCTTGATGATTAGATGACAATGCATACTGGGCACCAGAGCAGAGTTAAAACTTGGAGAATTTAAAGGCAAAATTAGCACCTGGATAAAATTTTGAACCATTTTGACAACGCCCACCCTCGCCGTCCAAATAATCATATTTTGAAAGCGTCATCCATCCAGTTTGACCATATTATCTTTCTTAAAACTTCTTGGAGCCGAAATACTTATCGATACATTTACAACTGGCGAACTCCCAAGACCACAGAACTATAATTTTGTTTTAACTCTTTGATTATATTGTTAAGTACTATTTCTTAGCTTAAAAATGAATACTTACAAATAATTCTACGATTTTCTTAAGCGACGATTTACCATTTTGAATTCATGTGATAGAAGTGTGAATATTTTGTAGGGGAGAGTCTCCGGTTGTGGACATACTTTCGTTTTTAACTAATAACTTTTTTCCAAGTCAACATTATGCGGTGATATGCTAGCTATCTCGTTGTTAAGCTAGAGACTCTAGCTAACTTTCCTCTGAAGGAACCTATTTTTCTAGACAAATGGAAAAAAATTTGCAGCCATGTATATGAAGTGATGATTTTTGGGCAAAATTTGTTTTGTACCCGGTTGTGGACACCCCTGTAAAATCGCTAGAAATGGAAAAATATGAAGTAAAATGGCCATGAATTGATGAAAAAGAACGTTTATTTATTTAAGAAGCCTTCAATGGCAAAAAGAACAGAAAATTATGGCCTTTAGTGACAAAATGAAAAAAATTATTCCGAAATGCAATTTTTGCATGTGATATAGCTGGCCGTCATGCCAGCGCACTTCAAATGCACAGGACGATCGTAAACATTGCAATGGATCGAATTAACAGCGGTCAGTTTTGTTTTGGGAAAAAGCGCCAAACAAATCGAACAGAAGTCGACATCTTTGTCTTCTTCCGATGACGAAGACGTCTTCTTCTTGGCATCGCGTTTGGCCGATGGCTTGGCTGGTGGTGTTGCCTGTCGTTTTCCTGGCCTTCTGGTGCGACACAGAATTACGCTTGGCTGCGCGCTCAGCTCGAGCTTTCCGGAGAAGTTAGCACAGTGGTTTGCATCGGCTTGCGACCGCGATGCGATGGCTTTTTCGAAGAAGTTCCTTGCACCGGCCCAATTTCATCCAACAGTGATAAGCCGAACAGGCTAGCCAAAGACGCTCGTGAAGTGGATGGTTCGGGGGAGGTTAACACCTCTTCTTCTCGCCCAATATTGGGATCGGCGGACACGATGATACGACGCTGATTGTGTTCATCAGGGTCAGCTTCAGTGGCGACTTCTACTGCATTTCCTTCGACAGCCTCAATGAAGTCAGCTTCGGAGAAAGCATCAGGGTCAAACGAAACAATACCGGGCTTACAAAAACCGGGCTTGATTGTTTTTGGCTACAGTGCCAAGTCGAGTGTCCTGCACACCAAACCGGGGATGTTTCGGATTTCAAGCACCTAACACACCCAACAAAACCGAATGAACAACGGACGAAATATCTCCAAATTTGCTATGACTTTCTCCAAATACCGGATCAAAGTGATTCGAGGAAGCCCATATTCCTAGGCTCTAGCTTTGACGGCCTTCTTATCGATGAGGCATTGCCTAATGGCATCGACCAGCCTATTAAAATTGATTTTTGTTGAATCGGACGATTTTTTGGTGTTGACATGGCTAAAAAATGCAAAAAATTCACAAAAATGCTGTTAAATTATGTTACACTAACATAAAACAACAGACTATAAGTTTATGGCCAAACACACGCTTTAAACACAAAAAACGAGGGTATCCACAACCGAAAATGTGTCCATTCTTGAAATGGAAGCCATTTTTATTTTGTTCAGCAAATTTACACGACACAAACATTCACTGAAACTTGATATCACAAGTACACTTAATGCACTAAATAAAAAAAAATAAATGGGCTCCCCGTTATCGGTAACTCTTTTCATAATAGCATTAATCAAGGTACTTAGCATAATTAATCGCTATAATCACATGGATCATATCCTTATATGCTGACAATGTATTGATTTTCTCAAAGAATAAGAATTTAAACACTGTAAATGCTAGTTTTGTTAAGAATATCTTGAAGACATTAACAACTGGTCCTTATCCTCAGGTGCCAGCCCTGGCACAACTAGATAAATGTAAACGCTTCATATATGTAAAAAACGAAACTGTAGCCGACAGAACTTTTATACAACAATACCATTATACCTCTTGAGAATAATCACAGAAAGTCCTTGGACTTATATAGTTGACAGCAAACTTAATTATAGGGAACATTGTAATGTTTAAGAAAAAAAAAAAAAAATAAAAATATAAAATTATAAAAATAATTTTTCCAATAGAAGACAGGTTTGGGACTCCACGTTAAGATTAATCCCTAGGCTACTGCTTGGCTCTAACAAGCATCATCACTATTGTCAAAAAAGCAATAAAACGGAAGAGGATACCCAAAAAACAATCAGTGATTTTTTTCAATGCCTTCAAATAGCACTAACTTGGACCTGGATCCCAAATTGGTACTTCTACAATCAAACCAGAGTCCACCATGGCTGGTAGATTCTAATGCGTTTATTTTTGATCTCAAAATTCACAGGAAAAACTATACCAGACCAACATTTTACCGACAACTCTTTAAAGAAGTGACTAACAAGGGGACCTGAAATGCTACCTTATTTTCACTGACGGATCCAAATCTTTAGTTGACACTGCATATGTTATTGTCAAAAGCCCTACTGCAACACTAGCATCCGGCCGGATCAACGATTTCTGCTCCATATCACAGAAGGCCTACGCGATATTACAAACAACTAAATATGCCTCAAAACAAGTAATCCCCAGTTGTCTGCACGGACAGCATGCTTCCATAGCCGCAGTTAAGAACCCGAATAACGCTCACATAATTTGCTTCGCAAAACAGAGATATTTGGATCGACAAAATACAAAAAACTTATGTGGTTCCGGGACACGTTAGTATTGTAAAAAAAGGTTAAAAAAGCTCAAACGGACACTGGGCTACTTCCTACTATAATGGAAAAGGCTGATCTACTTCGTCTCATCTCAATCACATAAAAAACAAGCACATTTCCGACTGGGTCAGAGTTGAACATACGAGCCGAACTCAATGGTTGGCACAGCGCCACGATACCCTCCGGAAGCCAAAGCTCCACACATGCGTATCTTTACTCGTCTTCGACTAGGACACACGAAACTTACACATCAATTCACTTCTAGGAAGCCGCCACCAAGCTGCAGTCGTGCAACTCCCATCATTAACAGTTCAACATATTCTATCCGATGCCCTGCCCCTCGGTAAGGCTTCGGTAGGGCTTCAGGTTAAATTGCACCTGTAAACGCATTAAAGGATCCAACGATTTCCAACATCAACTTAATTTACGAATATGTATAAAAAACTGGACTAATACCTGCCGATCATATCAAAGGAGAGTTAAAATCCTCAAGAGGAAAACGCGCCTAAAGAGGAGTCTTAAGTAGGCAATTTGACTATTACCGGGCGGCCTGTTCCTGTCAAAGCGGGTGTCACAACATTTTTAAAGCATCAAATAACCAAAAATCAGAAAACAGATACGTATAAAAATCATTTGATATCACCACCAAATCTTCAATATACTGAAAAAGGAACTAATTTTATTGCCTTGTGTTAACTCAAAAGCACTGAAATTATGGCTTAGACATCGACGGTTTCATCATAAAATTCACTCTTTTTACAGTATTGACAAGATTTTCACCGACGAAATTCCCTTCGACTTCTGTGATTCTTCTTAATTTCCCAAGAGGGGAAATTAACTTTGTCAAATTGCAACACTTTTGAGCAGACTAAATCAGTGGCAGTTGGTCCCTGAAAGTAGAGCTATTTACCCACTCATAGATCAGTTCCATTCCGATCCCCGAAATTTGCTGCTCCTTTTCCCCTCTTCACTGAATCAAAATCAATGTCAGACATACAGGAAATGTAAATGACTTTGCCAATTCTCATCGAAGACCTCCACGAACAGCAGCAAAATGCCTGCAGCATTCAATCAGTGCGGTTCAATGAGAGCATATTCCCTCTATCCACCCCCTCCCTGCACATTGTTTTTCCTTTCCTTTCTCTTTTTTTTTTTTTGCAACACTTTTGCAATTTATGCGCCCAAAACCGACAACCGTTGTGCAACCACAACGCCCGCCCCCCGCCTTCCCATTCACCCCTAGAATAGCGCGGACTGCCAAACTAACTTCAAACTCACAATATAAACACATAAATCCTTTGCACTGATACACACAGATCCTGTTAGAAAAGGGAACTGCAGAACTGGAGGTATTCCAGTGCCAGCAGCAACTTTTGCGTACCGCAACAACAATCGGCAAACAACAACAACAACAACAATTGCAGCCTGGATGGCTGCTTGGGGGGCCATTCAAAAAATATTATTGGGGCGTTCGACTGGGCGGGGCCAAACAACAAGGACAGCAGCTGGATTTGGGGAGGAGACGACAACAAAAAAAGTTGCACCTTTTTTGCCATTTTTCAGGGGCTTTATGTATGATGAAACGTTTAGTTTTTATGGGAATGGAAACTTGTCGATGGCACAAGTTAAATTATTACATGACAGGACGAGCAGGACGAGCAGTAAGAAGAAGGCCAAATACCTTATGCATTATGTTTGGACCCAAGTTGATTTAAACAGTTTGACCAGATTAGTTTCCCTCATAGGGATCAAACAATTGCCACATAAATTGTACAAATGGAAGGTTTATAAATAGTCTTCACACTTGGAAAAAAAAAGGTCTGAGTGTCATTAACACTCACGAGGCTGTGACGCGAAACATGATTCTTAGATTTCGAGCATATTTTCAAAACACATAAGATAAGATCCAACCAAGATGACATCCAGATCCCGTAGATCACACGATACTACCCAGATCCAACCTAGCTAGATCCCTCAGATCCTATCCAGATCCCATTTAGATTCCGCCAACCAACCACCCTTATCTTACCCAGATCCCTTCAAGATCCTACCCAGAATCCTCCCAGATCCTCATCCAGATCCCACACAGATCCCACCCAGATATTACCCCCATTCCCATCCAGATCCTACCCAGATCGCACCCAAATCCCACCCAGATCTTACCCAGATCCCACCCACATTCCACCCAGAATCCACCTAGATCCTGTCCAGCACCCACCAAGATCCTCATCCAGATCCCACACAGATCCCATCCAGATCCCTCCCATATCGCTCCCAGATCCCCCCAGTCCCAACTAGCCCACCCAGGTCCCCCAGATCCCACCCAGATCCCACACAGATCCCACCCCTTCGCCCCCAGATCTCCCACCCAGGTCCACCCAGATCCATCCCAGATGCCACCCTAGATCTCGGCACCGGATCCCACTCAGATCCCACCCAGATCCCTCGCGATAGATCCTCACTTTCAGATCCTACCCAGATACCTCCCATCCCTCCAATCCTTCAGATCCACCCCGATCTTACCCAGATCCCACCCAGATAAGATTCCACCTAATTCTCCCAAATACCACCAGATCCCATCAAGAGTACACTATTTTTCCAAGAACACCAGTTGCCCCGCTTTTTCACCGTTGTTTTTTGCCAAAAACACACAATATGAATGACGTCAGCGTCACGTGACGCTGAAATCCAATTTTACCTCCTACTGGAAATCGTCGTACCGAAATTAAAGATGTTTTTACATCAAAATCGTTCTAAAATGTTCCAATAATATAATACCCCACCTTCGCCCATATTGCTAATGGAGTTGGTTCCTAGGCTATCTTGAAAATAGTTTGATTGACCCAGGTTGTGAGTCAGCTTTTATATGAGGATCCTTTCAGTGCTCTGTCTAGCTCGGCTTATAAAGAGTTCACGCTCATCTTCACAAATTAAACTTCAGCTAGTGTTTGTGGTCCCAGTCAAAGTTAAGCCCGCAGTTGTTTGAAATGATGGTCCAGTCATTAAAAAACTGACTTTTCTCAAGAAGCAGTTGACGCATTATATGCTTAGACATTCTTTTCTCCGGCATGTTCATGACCTTGGATACATAGTTGAAATGCAGTATACGTATTCAGAGTTGGAAGGCCAGTTTCAATATAAATCGCCTAATTTGGCGTATTCTGCGGTAGTGTGAAACCTTTTTTAATGGAAAAAGTCAACAAACGTTCTACATCGTCGCATCTGAGATGCTTCTTACAGTTGCCTGGAACCAATTATATTTGCAACTTGGCTTCATGTTGTTTTTACTCAGCATGTCCTCCATGTAGTGTTTATTGCAATTTTTGCTTCTCCAAGCTTCCCCTTTATGTGATCCGAGAAATTCAAATTATCGGATATTGTGACGCCCAAATATTTATAAGACCGTACTATCTCTAACGTTCTTCCATTTATCACCGTGGTCCTCTAGACATAACCTTAGATTTGTCAGTATTTATTTGCAAACCCCATAGCTCACAGTAGCTTCCAAGAGCATTTAGCATATTTTGTAGCATTTGCGAACTTTCCGCTAGGATGCACATATCGTCAGCGTTCATCAGCGTTTTGACGGTTTGGCCGCCAATGGTAACACCACCTCGTTCGTTTCAAACAAGTCCACAGTGGTCGGGCTTGTATGGAGCGAGCGGCCAAAAATACTTGCAGTGTAGATATCATAGTGAATCTTTTTTCATAATTCTATAATATGATAACAAGTCATTAAACAAACAGTGCGTGTGCCTAAGTCCCTGCAAAGCACAACAAACCACCCCAACATAAACAAAAAAGTTTAACTGTAGTTCTTTTTCGACTGCATTCTCGCCAATTTGTTAAATACTCTTGCAGAAATAATGAACGCGTTCTTCCATTTGTTTCAAATTTTCAGCTCTAACTGCATAGCCTTCGCTCTCGATCTTCAATTTCAAAATATCACATATTTTTTTAATCTTCTCTGCCTTTGTACCGGTCTCGAGCACCAATTTTCAAATAAATAAAAAAAACATGCACCTAAATTCGCATTCATAAGAAACCTCTAAAGCAGAAATTAAAATAATAAAAAATGTTAACATAACATTAAAATATCAACAAAAAAATTGAATATTCATTGCATAAAATGATCCCAAAAGATAATCACAATAAATGGCACAAAAAATCACAGACGATAAGCACAAAAAAGGTACAAATGCGCACAGTTACACATACAAAAAAAAAAACGAAAAAAAGCGAAGCCGCTTTGATACAGATAACACAGCAATCTGCAAAAATCCGCAGCTGAAACTTAGAACCATATAATCTGTAAATATTGACGATTATTTTAAAATAAATTTTATCGTTAGCTTCGATTAGCTTCACAACTAAAAGCTTAAATGAAGTTAAAGTTTTCACTCGAATTTATATAAAAGATACCTATGTTACATTAATTTTTTAACTTTAACACAACATCTTAACTATCCGCAAATTGTCAAATAACATGTTTAATACCTTTCTTTAGGGCCTTGAGAATTTTGGAGGATTCCTACAATTTTAAATTTGCATAAGAGCCTTGTACCGTATCGAAGGCAGCATTAAAGTCTATAAAGCGTATAAACATTTTACTTTATATTTCGTTTGGGAGGTTAAGCCCCATACGTACACAGTATGTACGGATGTGCGAAGTTGAATGTTACACTTAACAGACAATGTTTCGCTTAACAGCACATTTGTGGAGACTATGTAAAATGGCTGTGGGAGGCCTTATTATGCTTGCAGCAGACGCAGCATTGAGAATACCATGTAACTTCACTCTGCTTCTACCTGCACGGACCAGCTGAAGTGATTTTAGCTAAAGTGATTTGAAAAAATAAATACAAAAACATGTCTGAACAACAAGAGCAAATAATTGCTGTTTTGAATTACTTTTCAATGACGAAAAATGTCTTTAATTTTGGCGGTGAAAGAGCGGAATGTCATTTGGTGATCTTTCCACCCGAAGCATTCGGACTTAAATATTGTAAACAAGGCTTGACGAGAAGTGGCCGAGCTTCTCCAAAAAAATCAACTTGACATCAAAACAAAATACAGATGATCGAGCAGTGTGACCTACCACCAACCAAAATAAAAATACCAAATACTGAAATTTTTGCCTTATTTTTTTTAAAGTTTGTTAACACTGCTCTTACGTTCCACGGTGACGAAACATAGGGGGAAGTTAACTAAATTACGTACTTCGGATGTCCGTATGGGCCTTAAGACTTCGCAATTGTGTTGAATAAAAATATGCTATCGACCGCCGAGTAGCCTTTCATTAATCCGCCCTGGAATTCGCTCAAAATATCGCTGCGATTAACCCAAGATGTAATCCTCTCCAGTAGTATTCCTGCGAAAATGTTTATACTCTGTACCGAAGTGCAAAAGTATGTTACAGGGAGAAGGAATCATTTCCGACCCTAGAAAGTATATATATTCTTGATCAGCATCAACAGCCGAGTCGATATAGCCATGTCCGTCTGTCCGTCTGTCTGTCCGTCCGTCCGTCCGTCTGTCTGTATGAACACCTAGATCTCAGAGATGGTAAGAGATAGATGTTTGGCATGTATGGGACAAATGTTTCTTATACTTGCAGGCAGATCAGGTTTATTTTCAATTTTCGCACGCCCCCTCCCGCCCCCCAATTTTAAAAAAACGTCATATCTCCCACAGTTTTGTAGATAAATGATTTATACCTTCTAGAAATAGTTAGTCAATAGCAATATGTATCGATTTGCCGAAAAAATGATAAAGATCGGATGAGCGGTTCTCAAGTTATGAGCAAATAGGTAAATCACCCCTAGCCCCCCTTTCCCACCCTTTCACAACCGCCGCACAATGTTAGAGAGAGAGAGGGAGAGAAAGAAAGAGATAGATAAAGTGAGAGAGAAAGAGGGAGAGAAAATTAAAGATGAGCGCAGCAGCTGCAGTGCATTTAGCTCCTTCTCCAGGTACAGAGTATGTTAAAGTCGGTCTTGACCGACTTTCTCACTTCATTCTTGCTTATAACTTGAGAACCGTTTATGCAATCTTTATCATTCCTTCAGCAAATCGATTTATTTTGCTAATTACTAACTATTTTTAGAGGGTACGAATCGTCTATCTTTAAAACTGTAGGAGATATAACGTTTTTTGCAAATTGCGGGGGCGGGAGGGGGCGTGGCCAAAATTTGAAACAAACTTGATCTGCGTGCGGATAAAAAGAAGCATTTGTCACATACATATCAAACCTCTATCTCTTACCATCTCTGAGATCTATGTTCAAAAAAAAAAAAAAAAAAACGACGTTTCATAGAGATAGTTAGTATTAACCAAAATGAATCGATTTGCCGCAGAATCGATAAAGATCGGATAAACGGTTCACGAGTTATGACCAAAAAAAATGCGAACTAACCCTCTCCCCGCTATCACCCTCCCACCCTAAAATAAAAATGTTGCATACTTTTCGGATGGTCACCCTAAAGTCTCGTTAACGCAGGAGACACTGTTAATACATGTTTTTTCATGCAGTAACTTTATCATAGTAAACTGTGTTTAGTGTTGAGGCTTCACAGTTTATGAGCCGATTTCAACTTACGCTCTCATTTCAATTGTAACAGGGTATATTGAAGATCTTGGGCTACTCGACTGCAACGGTCTTGCTTGTGGGAGAGCATACGCCAAATGAACGGGTATAAAATTCTATATTTGCCAGCAAATACACCAAGTATGCCCTATTCCTTAAGACCGGTTTGGAGAATGCGCAGACCATATGCTTTTGACTTGCACCTCAGCTTTATAGGAAAAACATGCAAAATGACAATTGCCTCCACACTACATTACCAACATGCTAATAGAAATAATATCTTCTGGGTAAGAAGTCTGGATGGTAAAGTTATGTACAGCCTCTTCAGATAAACTGGAGAGACTCATTGAGATCAGCACAGAATGGTAGTCTTTCCGAGTAACAATTCATAGGTTCTCAAACCAAAAACCTTGCAAGTACAACCATCAGTTAATAAAAACTTGGAAACTCAGTAGCCTATAGTATATGGTAGTTCACAACATTGGGAAAATGCCTAGCCCCCTATGCAACACTGAAGAACTGGATGACCTTGAGCATTTCCTAGGAAGATGGCCAATTTTAAAGGAGCATAGATTGCTATGCTTTAGGAAACCCCTGCTAGCACTTGCCGATATAATAAGAAGTCTGGATGATAGGGAGGATAAGCAATGGGCAGACCTGGTGACCTTTTGTTAAACTAGCATTAAAATATCGAGCAGTAATTTTAGAAGTATTAAATTAGTCTTACATGTGTGCAAATGTGCTTCTCTTACTAAACACAAATGAACGATCTGGTATCTGGGGAAGACCCGGGCAGCCAGGTGTAGTAATCAGTGTGAGGACGTACTTTGTTTTATGTCCATGTTGGTTAACATCATTTCTTTTTAGTGTAACTTTTATTATATATATTATTACTGTCTGTTTTTATTAATTTTAAATAAAGAAACACTTACTTACTTACTAAATAAAATATTTCAGTTAATATGGGTCATTTATTTTTTTTCTTTATGTAAACTAGTGTAATTTTGGGAATTTCGCGGTTTTTTGGACCATTTAAATAAAAGTTGTGTGGCACTTGTTCAACTTCAGGTTATCAACTATTTGTTTACCAAGTTTCATGCGAATCCCTACTGCCATTTGTGCATGAAAACGCTTTCGTAAATTCTCGTATAATAACTTTGCGAATTTCGCGGTTTTTTCAACCATTTTAATAAAAGTTAAGTTAGCCTACGTTCAATTCATAAACAAATTTTACTTCTTTCTAGTAGTCTTTGAAGCAAACTTCACTCTCTTTCTGTAAGTCGAAACACATTTCTCAAATCGTCACAACAAAATTACTTCTTCCAACTAAAAGACTACAAATAATTTAAAAATTTTATTTTTCCAAACTCGTTTCCTCAATAAAGCTACAAATATTTTAAAAATTTATATTTTGCTCACATTCTTACATACGTACATTCTTACATAAACATGCATCGATCCGGGTTACGGCCCGAACATCGTGAAACAAAGATCCTCCTAGACTGGATCAATGGTATGCTACAAAGTCGTTACAAAAGTCTTGTGAAATTGCGCAATGGATCCGCCTGGTGTCTACTCCTGAATCGAATCCATCCCGGCAGCATTCAAGTGCTGTTGATTAATTATAAGGATAATAATTCGTCGACTTGGATTAAGAACTATGAAATGCTGCGAGCCTCGCTGACGAAGCTAGACATTGAGTTTGATATTCATGAACAGGAGCTGATGGATGGGAAGTACATTCACATTGTACGCATGGTACAGTTTTTTATGATTCTCCTTAGGGAAAAAGTATGGAAAGAGCGCATACGCCGAGAGGATTTCGAAAGACAACAGGATTTGCGGCGGCGATTTGATGCTGTGCTTAGAGGGGAGGTGCAAGCACTGCCGAGAGATCAATTACCCGCGGAGATGACTTTTGAAAACTGCCACCTCTTCTTTGAACTCCTTTCAAAGGAAGAGGCAGAGCAGGAACTGAAGCGAGAGAGGAAGCTGCAGAGGGAACAGAAGCAACAGCAAAGGAAACTGAAGCAACAGTGGCGCAACTGGATGGCAAAGAAGGCGGCCAAAACGGTGCACTGGTCACCCATCAGTCGTCGGAGTTATGTGCTACCCAAGCAGGCTTCACGTCTACGTTCAAGACTGGGCATACGTTTGCCTGGAGCGGAGGAACGCTTACGTATTCTAAAGCAGCAGGCAGAGCAGGACAAAAAACGATGCCAGGATGCCTTATTAGCCCAGAAGAAAGCTAAATTTGATCTGCGCAGGATACATGTGAATATCTATCTTAAACTCAAAAGATTTATGGAGCGTCTGTGGGAGGATAGTCGTCGACGTCGTAAGGAACGACGCGGGCAACAGCAGATGTAGTGTGGCAGGCAACCTCCCCTTTCACCTGTATACAATAATTTTAATGCTTAATGGATGGACCGGACTTAATAAGCTTTCTTTTCCGCATCTTCCCATTTTGCTACGTTCCATTTTATTTAACCTGACACAGCGGAACAACAACAACAACACTAAAACGATGTCTCGGCTCGCCTTTAACTTTGTTTACTTGTAATTACTTTGACCTTGTGGACCCGCAACCCAGAAGAAGAGCGAAGATGTCAAGCGGAATGATACTGTGGGGCTAAGAATAAGCTCTGCTGACCAAACTAAAAGTTCATTGATTAAACTGAACTGACGCTGTGTTGTTAAATATATTAAATGTTCATGGAGAGGTTGGCTGAATTTTTGTTTGTTTATTTTGATTTCTTGAAAAGGGAAGCCCTTAGATTTAATAAGCCCCTTTAATGAACCTGTGAAATTGTCTTTTGTAAATGAGGAATTGTTTAGGTAACCTAGATAGTGGTCCTTTCTACGACTAAAGGGAGGAAATGTTTCTTTTCAGGTGAGGATATTTTGGGTGTGCTTGCGGGAAGACGGTTCCACAAAATTCACTGAATGATTCACGGTTTGATGCTGGAATCCCTCTTTAATGCTTAGGATACACTACCCAGCAGCGCAGAGCTCAACGTGTTCTGTTGAAAATATGCATTACGACTGTCGAAAATGAAAGGCACTACAGTCGCTGATTTTTGTTAGAGGGATAGTAATCGAAAACAAACAGACTGCAAGCATTCTGCATTACAGTTTTAAAAATAATGTTCGCATTCGTAATGGGAAGTTCACCTCTGGCTTACATCCTTATTACCTAGTAATGCAGGTTGTCGGCAGCCCGTTTACAAAGCGGCTATGCATATGGCAAAAGTAATGCGATTGTATGGGAGTATTTCCTTCATACTGATGGCAAAGTAACCAGGAGTAACCCATTTTATGTGCAATTTGCGCCGCTGGTAGAAACCTGCAAAGTAAATAAAAATGTAACGTGTTAGGCATCACCGACTATGAGTTAAAACGATCCAAATGTCAAATTGGCATCGTTATAATCAAAAATAATCATTTACTTTTTGAAATTTGTTAAATTCTGAACAAAAATTTATATTCTAAATAAAACTGAAGCGGGCGAATATTTCCTAATGAAGTCTTTCTGGGACTAGGGATTTATGGCGATATTATAAGAAGTTAATTGATACCACACCCAAAGAAACGACAACAACAAGAAATTGAAATCCGATTAGGGCCTGCTGATGATGTGTGTGTGCGTCTGATGCACATCATCGACAACAACACAATCTGCGCCAGGGGTACTCAAGCCCATTCCGCAAGACACGCATTCGTTGTGGTTTTACGCAAAAACATATGCCTTCTCCTTCTTTTTCTCTCTTTCCGACTGAAGATTTTGTTTTTGGCGCGTGCAAACCTGCAACATTAGTTTCATATGTGCCTCTCTTCTCTCTCTCGTATGTCTGGCAACAATCTGGCACATATATTGCACGGTTTGCGACGCGACTGATTTCGGCGCGCACCGACTGGTTTCTGGAAAGGTGTTCGCTGCCGGCCTTGGGGCTGGGAAGAGGGCGTTTCTAGCTAAAGATTATCAAAGTGAACTTGAAAAAGCGACTTCTTGTGTTTATTAGCTACCTGACCAAGGCCGGCATACAAACGGTTCCGCAGATGCCCTACAGCCCAGATGTGGCCTCCACGAACTTCTTTTTTGTTTCCTCGCCTGAAAAGGCCGATAAAAGCCCAGCATTTTGAAAGGACAGAGGGGATTCAAGCAGCATGCACCGCGGCTCTCAAGGCTATTCCGGAGAACGCCTTCGGTGACGCTTTAAATGCTTGGAAATCGCTCTGGCAGCGCTGCATAGACGCAGAAGAAGCCTATTTTGAAAGTTTTTAAAGAATTCTAACGGTTCCTATTACTTTCCGGACAAACCCTGTATGTGTAGTGAACGTAGGTTAGCGATTGATCTCCAACGCCAACACGAAAACAAATAAAAATAGGGTTTCTCTTTTTATTCCTTGTGGTTGCCGTAAGCTCATTTTGGGCACGTCTAATCTACATCTACACTAAGGACCACTCATACATATTTGTTGTCGCGTTCGATTTTGCAAGAGGCATAGGTTAGGTTAGGTTGCGATGGCTGAGAGCGACAAGTCATTCTGCCATATATTCCCAGTTAACCTTTTAATCCCGAGGGGGGTCAATACTGAAACATTGTGTGGACAGAATATAGTGTAGTAGAGCTGGGATCTCTATCTGGGACATCTCCGAGAGATTGCAAGAGGCATAGGAGAGAAAGAAAAGAAAGAAAAGCCAAAATATAATGTTGAACTATTCATAATTTGACTTTAAAAACGTCAAATGTCATTCAGAAAGCGACTAATATTTAGTAAAAACTTTGACATTTACGAAATGGGTCGCTATTCGCTTGAAGAAAGTTGGGAAATATTGGGAAACATTTTTACAAAAATCACTCAATTTGTGTATCAATTGGTGAAACGAGTTCGTTAAACTGGAATGTTGGTGGATAAACCAACCGATAACATTGCCCAGTCAGCCGTGGTGGTCATTTGACCGAAATTGCTTATCATAAATAAATGACATGAAACAACCTTTCCACTAAATGTTGAAACCTTTGAAAAATATCGAGCAAATTTAAATTCCAATTTTTAAATGGTCCACCCTGTGCAAGTCGATTGTGTGGTATGCAAATGAAATCAAATGAAGGCCGTTTGGCAAAAATAGTTTTTATGGAATGTGCTACAGCTCGTCTAGCTCCACTTCAAAGCAATAACATTTTGTTCAAGTCCACTCTGTTTGACCCACGGTTTAAGAAAACTTATTTTGAATCTGCATTATGAACGAATTTACAAGTAATGAGGAATCTATCATTAAATGCAGGTAACTTGTCTAATGTTTGTTTATTGAGATCCAAAACATCTAACAACCAAGAAGGTCTATTCGTGGTTTAAATTAAACTAGCTGGCCCGGCGAACTTCATACCGCCTAACAGTCAATGAATGTAGCGATAGCTTTTAGACAAACTTATTATATGAATTTAAATTAACGTTCTAAAATGAATGCACAAAATTTATTAAGTTTGATATTGGAATAATATATTTAAATAAAATGGCGCGACAGCAAGTCATTTGCTTTGATAAAGCTATGTTTTTTGCTGCATGGGTTACTCTTAAGTTGATTCTCTTCAGTGAAGCAACTTGTAATATAAGACATTATTCGTTTTGTTGTCAGGAGCTAGAACAAATAAAGCGGATGGTTTGCCGACATGTGAACATGCCACGTACAATTAAACATGAGTGAAACATGTATTTTCTAAATTCAGACTACCAACCTTCAAGGAATGGAATTGTGATTGTGATCGTTTAAATTAGTGTTGACCAACGAGAGCGAGGCCAAAAAGTAAGAGTGTATTGGTGTGCGAAAATAAAGCGCCTAATCGCTTCGAACTTTAGCGAGCGACTGACTGCTTTGTGCTTTCTTGGTCTCAGCTTTGGCATGCGTTCGATCGTTTTATTTGTATTAGCGAAATATTTTCGCCCCTTAAGGGGAACCAGAGACCATCGCTGGTTTCATCGGTATTTAGAGTTTCCTCACCTTTAAATTTTCCATTGAGCATCTTCATTTTTAAAAAAAAAATTTACTTTTCTTCCTTTTCATTTCTTTTGATATTTTTATTATCTATACTTATAAATCTGTGGGCCCGACTGACTGACAGACTGACATTATATTATCAACCCACAGCCAAAACTGCTTATCCTACAGATCTAAAATTTGCCATAGACCTTTGATTAGTTATGCGGGCGCGCACTAAGAGAGAAAATTTGGAAAATTTGTCCGCAAAATGTGTCAAAAAAACGAATCAAAAAAAAAAAGTTTTATTAGTTTTATTAAAAATTTAAACTAAAAATCGGTTTACTGTGTGTAACGTCTGCATCGGAAAATAAGGTTTTTTTAATTTAACAGAATGAATTATAATAATTTGGTTTTCAAACTGGCTTTATAAACAGAGTTTTTCATGCCCTTTAATCTCATGAAAAAATACCTTTATTACAATTTTTTTGAAAAAATTAATGCCAAAATGTGTAACGTCCGCAAAGGCATGAAAATACTCAAAATAATTTTTTATATTATGAGGTGGAAATAGGTGTTTATAATGGATTTTTGCCTGCTGAATCTGAGTCTGGGCTTTAAATTGCTCTAGGTGGTCGAGAATCCAAAAAAACATAACCTCAAAGTAACAAAAAGTGTGTTTAAATAATATTATTATTAATAATTGATAAATATCGAGGGCAAACTAGCAAAATCGGTACTTCCAACATCGGAAAATGAAGTCACAAATGAATTCGAATTTATCCTTACAAACCGAGTTTCAAGCCAATCGGATGAAAAATAATTTTTTTCCCTTGCTGAATTTTCCGGCCGTTTTCCTCGTGGGCGGATTAGCCAAATGGGGAAAACACGTGTCCAATATTTCGCGTGCCTTGCTTACAAACCAAGTTTTAAATCAATCGGATGGAAAATAAAATATTTTGTACACAGTTTTGCTTAAAGGCCTGTATCCAGCCTGTATCCAGCACACAGGAATTTGCTATTTATTTCTTGTGTGTGTGGAACATATTCAAACAGTGTGACCACGCTCCGAAAGGGGTGGAAGGAAGCTGATCAATCAGCTGATAAGCACTGTTAACTATTTGAATTAAAATAAATTAAAAAAAAAAATAGTATTTTTCTGGAGGAGAGCATGCTGCTCGGAGTATGTGCTACATACTTTAAACTTGGAGATGATAAACTGATGGTGCATGACACTTTGCAGTGGGTCCCGGATGGCACAAAAACATCACTGCAGCATGTTGTTTCCTGCATTCTTTATAATGCGATCTTCTACAAAGTAGAATTACCTCTTGGTTGTGCGCCAATCAAATAAACTCTTTTCATTGTCGGATACAAAATTGTAAATCGTTCACTAAGTCAACACGATCGCAGCACCCGGAAAAGTTGCTTGGGTGCGATTCCTGGGATTAAGAGTTCCAAATTCGGATAACGCTGCTATACCTTGGCGTGTCTCTGAACCGACGCGTCGCGAAGAAGCGACTAGGAACGTCCATGTGACTCGGGGCAGTGGCTACGTTTGCAGCTCCATTGGCTTCTTAAGCCTCGAAGCGGTGGATCGTGGCGATTCCGTTACGTGGTACGACATGATCCACTGCCATCAAGAAACTAGAGTCATCTATGTGGGGCCCCTGGTATGAGATGCATACAACTACTTATGTCACATATATACCGCGGTGTGGAAGCTTTGCCATTACGCTCCCACATTAATATCACACCAACAGGTATGTAGGACCAATTGGTCTCCTTCAATAATTTGCCTATGATCTGAAGACACACAAATTAAGAAGGCATCTTAACGTACGACATCTCCCCGACCTTTGTGTCTGATGGACAGCATCCGGCTGACGGCCTCATCAATTTGGCATAAGGGTGCCTTTGAAACCATCCTCTACCAATCTTTGCACGCTGATGGTTCCCCAGCCAAATGACAGCTCATAATAAAAACGAGAAAGGCAAAGCTAACTTCGTCTGTACCGAAGTTTTGATACACTTGAAATAGCTTGGCTCAACGGTTAGCGACTTCGACCAAACTTCGCAGATCAGCTTAAAAACATAACATATTACCAATGACCTTGTTTGAGAGCAGTAATATTGAGAACAAAACAGTTTTTCTTACTAAAACCTATTTTTTGAACGAACATTTGTATGGCAGCTACAAGAAGTAGTCATCCGATCCGGTTGGTTCCGACATATTAGCAGCGTGCAGTAAAAAGAAGACTCTGTGCAAAGTTTCAGCTCGATAGCTCCAAAACTGAGGGACTAGTTCGCGTAAAAACAGACAGACGGACAGACGGACGGACGGACAGACGGACGGACAAAGCTTAATCGACTCAGCTTGTCATGCTGATCAAGAATATATATACTTTATGTGGTCGGAGATGATTCCTTCTATGCGTTGCAAACTTCTGGGCAAAATTATAATACACTTTTCAAGTGTATAAATATAAAAGCATTCCCCCAAAATTTCCGCTCATCACATCCAAAATAATTGTTCGCAATATTTTCCTGCGCTGTGCATCAGCTGTTCTCTCCATCCACACACGCTATCGATTTGCCAACTATCGATAAGAAACTGTGGATTACGTTCATGTTGCTGGATACACAAGCAACAAAAGGTAAACTAAAAATTCCTGCCACAGTTTTTTTTATATGAAGTTTGACAGGAATTTTTAGTTTCCGCGGTGCTGGATACCCGGCTTAATGGAAAAAGTGTAAAGTCCGCAACGTAACGTCCGCAACAGACCAAAAATTAAGATATTTAAATAACGCGACGACGACTCATTCTTTTGAATGCTGGGTTGAAATGGTCGTTTATTTCAATTATTTTTTTGTAATCAGACTTTTTTTGTTTATTATGCAAAATTCGCTAAAAAATGTGGAAATGCACATAAGCCTCAAGGTTGACTTCCATTTTTTGTAACGTCCGCAACGGAACTTTAAAACAAGCATATTTTTTTCAAAACAGATTACCTTTTATTTGAAATTGGATTTGAAAGTACTCCCAAAGACTGCATTTCGGAAAAAAAAACCATTAAAATATACCAATGTGGACGCGAGTTGTGTCAATTTTAAGAAGCAAATTTGCGTACAAATGTAACGTCCGCAACGCAGGATATGTAGAAATCTGTGGCGCTCATATAACATTTTGGACTAAGCTGTTTTGCTAAGAGCGCGAGAGAGAGTGAGCATTAGAGGGATTACACTCACATCAAATACGTATGAGGGTATAACAAATATGCCATGGCTCTCTGAAACAGATGACAGCTGCTACATGTGTTAGAATGAGGGGGGAGGGGGAAAATGAGAGTGAAGAGCGAATTGTAAAAGAGGTGGGGAACGAATAAGATTTCACAAACGGATTAATAAGACGGGTAAATAGGAAGTTTAATTCAAATGGTCCAATAACCGCGAAATTTGCAAAATGGGAGAGTTTTTATTCTACGATCATGTGTTCTAGCTGGTCGTTTTTCCGCTCTGACTACGACTTTGTAGTCATCATTTGGCAAGTGCTCCAACGCAGTCTTGAACAGCCTGACCAATGTTTGATAATCATGAATTAGTTGCTGCAGATCATAAAGAATTACTCTTTTCATTTCTGAGTGGATTTGTCGACTATTAAGTTGTTCCTCTATATTGTCCATAAAGGATATTTGTAAGAATTTAAACTGTGCATCTTTAACAGGTAGTATTGATCCCATTCAATGGTGAATCTGGCCTTGAATCCTAAATATCGGATTCAAACCGTGTTTCTGTAATGATCATCTTAATTTTTTCTCTGAGTGTATCAAACGACTATACGGCGGCTTGGAGAGTGATCAGTGAATTTCAAATATCCCTCAGTGGAGTCTACTTAACTCCTATCTGTACAGTTAGATCGCATACCCATTTCATAATCCAGTTCACGCCAACTTCCATTCCACCTCCATCCACCATTAACGCGGCCTAGCCTCCGGCTAACGACCGATTTCGTTGCACGGAATGTGCCCATCCATTTAAATGGCCATTCTGCTCCGTCTGCCCTACCTCTGAATGGGGCACATAGTTAACAGCGGTGGCAACAGCCGCAGCAACAACAATAATATCTATATCGATGTGCATTTGGCGCCTCTGACTTTGGCGTCACTAAATCAATGTTGGTATTGTGCATTGTTTGACCCCGCGGTGAGAGGCCAGGCCGGAGGCAAAGGCCGTCAATTTTGTTACCAAACCAGCAACAACACCAACAAAAAAACTCAACTTTCGCAATGCAACCAAACGAAATGTAATTGACGCGCGCTGCTTAGCCAAAGCCTCCTCCTCCGCCTCCACCCCCATCCCGCTGCTGTCTATCATCATTTAAATGCTGATTGTCGGTTTGTGGCGCGGGTGCTGCCGCGGCTTGGCTTACTGCATCAACGGGTGGTCGAGGTTTTGGGAAATTGCATTGGGAAAGTGTTGCGCGAGTGCAACGAATCGAATGAGGCGGCTGCTAATTAGATGACACCTTTTGCAGCCCAACTTGATGGATGGGCCCAGAATAGAAACAACCCTCCTGCAGCAGAGTCAACTAGGACTCCCCTTGGACTTATTTAATGCTTCGGCGCGCCATGATGCACTGGGGGAGTGGGGGTACAAAAAGGGTCGACGGGTTCTTTAAAAATGCGCATAATTAAAATTTATGACCTGGAGAGGAGCTTAAATAAAGACACAGCCGGACGGTAGAACAGCTTGGGTCCGTTTATATATTGCAGGCGCCTTTGACCAGCGTCGCATGGCTTCAAGGTGTTTTCCGCTCAAAGAGACCGAATGCAGAACAATCAAATGAAATATATATGTACAGGTAGGTAGTGCGGCTGTGTGGATGTAGCCACCTGTAAAATGAATGTAGAACGAAACGCAGCGACCGAGAAATAAAATACCAAATAAAAAGAGGAACAAATTAAATGGTTGCAAAAGAACCAAAAGGGAAAATAAAGAAATTTCCCGATTCACGGGACACCCTACTAGTGTTGGGTAAAGACGTGCAAATTCTGAAAATTAATTATATCAGCTCATATATCATGTATTTCACAATTGGTTTGTCTTTACAAAACTCTCCTTTCATCAGCAGTCTTTGTTGCTGGCACACTTTAACACAAATTACAGTTCCCCACGAAACAAACAGTTGGGAATTACAAGGATACATCCACCAATTTAAGCGAAAAAGATTTGTCCAACCCATCGCTGATCTCTTTGTATCCATAATCCCATTCAGATCCCATTCCCCTCTAAACTCATTTCTTCGTTTCCATTTCCGTTTCGTTTGCAGCTTATGCAATATGCCGAGAGGCAACTATCTCTTCTTCACAATTCAACTTCTTTTTTCACCTACTCTTACTAGACAATCTCTTATTTGTTTGTTTATTTTTAACTTCAGTTTAACAAAAAAAAAATAACCAAAGTGTCATCTCATCGTGACACATTTGGAGCGTCTGCAGACGGATTGGTCATAGGTAATTAGAAGCACTTTCCCAGCCATGACTTTGTTTTCTATTTCCGATTGCTTTCATCGATTTAAGACTTTTTATTTCTAGAGAATTTCTATTATTGGTCAACGAGAAAGGCAAACGGCATTGGGATTTTTGGTTGGCTGCGAAGGTCGTTACCTTGACCAAGTCATCATCCCTCGTGGCCGGCGGCAATCAGCCTTGGCTTGAGCAACTCCATGCTGGTCGAAGTCAAAGCAACAACCCTTTAGCCTGTTGTTCGAGCTGCTCGCCATCTGCGTGACGCTAGAAACTACCCTGCTGAAGGTCTGGCGCTGGGCACCATTCTCAGTCGCTGCCGTGGGTGCCGAGTGTAAGCTCTGGGCACTGGCCAATACATTGGTGTATCTGCTTTAGCACTATCTAGGCCATCTACAAACGGCAATGCGTGTGACCGACCATGGTCTAGCATTGATGACTTTAAAAGTTCTGTTTATTTGGATAGTTTGATCACCTTGATCAGAGTTGATAACAAAGAGTGTTGCTTAACCCAGTTCTATTTCTGATTCCTCATCGCTGTCGGCACAGTAGAGTCCAGCTTGAGTGTAAACATCTGACCCAGGATGGGGGGGAATACGTTGTTGACGTCGTCGACGACTTAGACGTCGCAGGCACTGACAACGCGCACAATGCGCTTCTCCATGCAGCTGGCAGGGTCTACAATAATGGGAGAGAGAAAGAGTGAGAGAGTATGCTTAGGCACGAGATGTGTATTGTCCTTTTCTTACGAGGTCTGTAAACATTGACGCACAAGAACCCACAAAAACGACACAAATTTCATATTGAATTTACGATTATTTTTAACAATATCAACAATTGCCAAATCTAATGTCTCACACGTGTCACTTGATACAACTATGACAGGTATGGCGCTCTCTCAGTGTGCCCTCTTTTTGGAACTATAAAGTTTCAGTGTGGGATTGACTCAACAGTGACTTGACAGTGACTAAACAGTGACTTGACAGTGACTAAACAGTGACTTGAAAGTGACTAAACTGTGACTTGACAGTGACTAAACAGTGACTTGACAGTGACTTGAAAGTGACTAAACAGTGACTTAACAGTGACTTGAAAGTGACTAAACAGTGACTTGACAGTGACTTAAAGTGACTTAACAGTGACTTGACAGTGACTAAACAATGACTTAATAGTGACTTGAAAGTGACTAAACAGTGACTTGACAGTGACTTAACAGTGACTTGAAAGTGACTTGACAGTGACTTGACAGTGACTAAACAGTGACTTGATAATGACTAAACAGAGATTAAAACCGTAACCGAAACCGTAACCCGTAACCGCTAAAAACACTTTAAAATTTGAAACCGAAACCGTAACCATAACCGAAAAAAATGTTTTTCTTATAACAGTAACCGTATAACCTTTATTTACAAAACCGGTTATCAGTACCGTAACCGAAACAAATATATGGGTTCATTTCGGTTTTTCCTCAACTAGTACAATGAACATTTTACATACATATGAATGTGTTCACAAAAGTTGGATGCTATATGCTTATGCGCCGCACTGTTGCTAATGGGCTAACTAGGAAGTGCCTGAGAAGTATCTTATATACATTGATGCTAAACAGTCATATAGCATAGAAGCTTGGTACTCAGACGCTGGAAATTTTGTCGGAGCGGAAACCGTTTGATAATTTCCAGAGCCGCTCCGATAGTGTGACCAGGCAACAACTTTCGGACATTGCCAGTTTTGGCTATTGCGTAGCACTCTGTCTAACTCTGACTCACTTTGTCGTATTTGTGCTCATGGTGGAATTAATAAGGTGAACCAAGGCATTTATATATTGGCCCTCAGAAGAGGCTGACGGCTTCACCTTTTTAATTGCACATGGTGCGTGCTTAGTTAAACGAAATTGAACATGTTTGACTGTTAGAAAGATTAATTGAATTAGCTGGGAAATAAGCCCCAATTTAAGTTTGACGAGCAAAAAATCTGAAAATTAAACAGTTCTAGTTAACAATCTAACTTTTTCATTTAATATGTTTCTAAAACAAACAAGATTGCTACGCAAGGTAGACATATTGAAATGGTGGGGAAAAAAATCAACAATATTTCCACATCTTTTTGAGTTATCAAAAGTTGTGTTAGCAGAACCGCCCACACAAGTAAGTGTTGAGTGTTTGTTTTCAGGAATTAAATTTATGATGACGCCTCGCAGGACTAGTTTGGACAGTCAAACTCTAAATGCTAATTTGATATTTAGATGTAATTACAATCTCGATTAATTTGTAATTTCTGAGAAGTACCATTTGTTATATTAAGGTACATAACGAAAAATAGTATATTCGCTGACCAATGTACATTTATCTAATTTACTTTTGCAAATAAAGTAATTTTAGATAAAAATTATAATGTTAAACTTTAAAATAGGCAAAAATAAAAGTGAAAATTCAGTATAATAAATTTGAACTAAATACATTTACTGAATAAATGAGATTCCAAATGGGGCAAGATTTGTCAAAGTAATATTTTATACTAATAACCGTAACCGTAACCGAAACCCGAAACAGAATAAGGCTAATAACCGTAACCCTAACCGTAACCCATATCTCACAACCGTAATATAACCGTAACCGGAAAAAAGCGATCGGCCAAAACAGTAACCGTAACCCAAACCGTTATTCGTTTCGGTTTTAATCAATACTTTTAAATAATTACAATAGGACTTGAAAGCTGACTAAACAGTGAAAAAAAAAAAAAAATAAAAAAAAAAAAAAATAAAAAAAAAAAAAAAAAAAAAAAAAAATAAAAAAAAAAAATAAAAAAAAAAAAAAAATAAAAAATAAAAATTAAAAAAACAAAAAAAAATAGTTTTAAAAAAAATTAAAAAGGGGTAACAGTGTGGTTATATTTCCCCGCCAAGGGTGGGTGATTTACCCACCCTCAAGTTTTTTTTTTGTTTTGCCGGCGGGATTATTCAATTTTATTTATAGTTTGTGAAAATGTCGAGCTTAAAAAAATTTACAAAAAAAAAGTATGCTAAAGCCGTTATTTTGTTTAGTGCGTTGTGCTTTATACGATGGACATGTTCTTGTTCACAATTTGATAATATATGTTTTTTAAATTTGTGTCAGGATGTGATCGTGATCAACACAAAGTTTGGTGTTTAAACATCCGTAATGCGGGAGTGATCTATAGTTTAAACATTGTGAATGTAGGATTTCACGAAATTTTTAAAATTTATTTTACCTATCAAACCGAAACGAGAAGAAATTGAAGCCTTCGCCGGAAGAGGACTTTAAAATTGGAAAAAACTTTGGCACAAGTGTAATGCATTTGGTGGGGAGACTACTTTGGAGGGGAATGAAATGAATTTTCAAGAATTAATGAAGATTTTTTGATTTTGAAACAAATTCCCGGTATTTTTTGCCCACCGGAGTATTGTAATTGTTCACGGAAGCATGCCCGACGATTGGAATCTAAGTGTCCTATGCCCAATCTTTAAAAAAGGAGACCCTGCAGTTTGCACCTACTACCGCAGGATCAGTCTCCTTCCCATTGCATATAAGGTTCTGTGGCGTATTATTTGTGAACGTCTAAAACCACTTATTAACACACTGATTGGACCTTATCAGTGTGGCTTTAGACCTGGGAAATCCACCACAGACCAGATATTCACATTACGCCAAATCCTGGAGAAGACCTATGAGAGAAACATCGAAAATCACCATCTTTTTGTCAATTACAAAGCCGCTTTCGACACACCGATAAGGACAAGGTTTTTTGAAGCCCTGTCTACCTTTGGTATACCAGCAAAGTACGTTCGACTTTGCATGATGACGTTGAGAAGCACTCAACGCTTCGTCAAAATAGGAACGAACCTCTGTGAGCCTTTTGATACCAAAAGAGGTTTTAGGCAGGGTGATACCTTATTGTGTGACTTCTTTAATCTGCTGATGGAGTACATACTCCGCCGGTGCCCAAATGCCAACAGATCGGGCACCATCTTTACCATCGATGATATTGACATTATCGGCAATACCGAACGGGCGGTAAGCATGGCGTTTTCAGAGATTGAGAGGCAGTCGGAACTGATGGGCGCTAGCGGTTAACGAGGACAAGTGTCCTCGAAACAGAAGTACACGCGTCTTGGTCTAAGTTGTAAAGGACTTTGTCTACCTCGGAACGATGATAGCCGGCGACAACAACATCAGCCTGGAAATCCGAAGAAGAATCACGCTCGCAACCGATGCTACTACTGGCTCAGTAGGGAGTTTAAGAGCAGAGGCCTTAAGCGAAGAACAAAAATAGCGCTATACAAGTCGCTTATCATCCCAGTCCTGCAATACGGCGCAGAAGCATGGGCCATATAATCAGCGAATGAGGCGGCGATTGACGTTTTCAAGCGAAAAATTCTTCGCAGGATTTATGGATCTTTGAAAGTTGGCAAATGACGAACTGTATGAGCTCTATGGGGATACCAGTCTGGTCAAGCGCATAAAGCAACAGCGGTTGCGCTGGCTGGGACATGTTACCCGTATGGATGAACAAGCTCCAGCAAAAATGGTCTACAAGAGGAATGCGAAAGAACTGGGACATGGCAAGGTGGGACGACCATCTCTAAGGTGGGACGACCAGGTGCGGAAAGACATTTCCAAGCTTGGCGTGAAAAACTGATGCCAGCTCGCACGGAGCAGAAGCGACTGGCGGACATTGGTTGCAGCGGCCGAGACCGTCGAACGGTTGTGATGCAAGCATCGGGCCAATAAAGAAGAAGAAGAAGAGTATTGTAATCCGCATGTAATGACTATGCTTAGGAACGGCTGCAACCGTGATGGTCAGCACTTCAGTTCAATTCGTGTGGGGCCTCACTTCAAAGATATTCTGATAGCCTCTTAGTGTACGATACATAGTTAAAGCATTACCTTTAAATAAAGTCTTTTTCAATAAACTCCTGCCCTCATCCTTATTATTACACCATGTCGCTGTACCTCCTCTTTGTGCACCAAGTGCACACTGCGTGAACCGATTGCAAAAGAGCTAACGATAAAGCCGGCTTAATTGTACGAGCTGAATTATGAATGGGTAAAACGAAGGCACAGACAAGGAGATCTTGTGAAATACGTATACGTAAGCGGTGGCCCTGTAATAAACTCCATAGCCAGTTCAAATTAAAGTATTTTTTTAAGGATATTCTGATTTTGAAACGCATTCAATTCCCTTTTAATTGTCACTCGACCCACCCATCTCTCCGTTAAACCACTTGAGATTTAAGCATTATAAACCGCTTCCGCATGGGCACAATTGTTCTTCGCCATTTCGGAAAATTCGGTCTCCATTCATTTTGCAGCTTTAAACTTTCGGCTTTCGCTGTGAAAAACGACACGAACAAACGAAATCATTTACATTTAAAAAAAAAAAATGTCTTCTTTTTATTTTTAATGTTTCTGAATTTTTCCACTTTTTTGGCCAAAAAATAAACTACCCATGAATTTATGCATACGAGTGAATTTGCAGTGCGGAAATTTGTTGCAGTTGCCGCGAAGTTGATGGGCTGCAAGTAGAAAGGGGGTGTTGAAGTTGAGTCATTCTCACTGCCCACGGTCACACACACACACACGAGCGCACACCCACTCGAAGGGGGTTGGGGGGGTAAAAAGCAAACAATGAAAATGCTTGCAATGAAATGCATTGAAAATTGAAAATCAATGAACTGTTATAATAACTTGCCGCAGAGTCAGAAGGAAGCAGAGATATACGAGTGCATACATACAGATGTACATACTTATACATATGTACAGTTGTATGTATTAATGTATATGTATGCAAGCATTGACAGCCCAAAAAGGGCACTGAGCGAAATTGAAGATTGAGTTCTCAACTTCTAAAGATTGGTGAGAATATAGGCTTGCAAATTGCCAAAAAGAGTAAATATACCATTTAAACAGGACTTTAAAAAACGTCATATCTCCCACAGTTTTATAGATAGATAGTTCGTACCTATGAGAGATAGTTAGTAATTAGCATTATGTATCGATTTGCCAAAGAAATGATAATGATCGAATGAACGGTTCTCGAGTTATGAGCAAAAAAGACCACGTAGGGGTGGCTATTTGGGCCGTCGAACGAATGCAGCAACACACATTCGAAATGTTAGGGCAGCAAGCACAGATTGACAAATTAATGTAATGAAACTACGCGTGTATTGGGTGAAGCGGAGACAAGTGAGCCGGAGGGATGTTAACACACGCAGAACAATTGACCAACAACGCCCACAAGTACATTGATCATATAATTCTGCTTTGTTCTTCGTCTCGCATTTAAGTCTAAGCCAGATATGGAATATTCCACTCATCGGAAAGTCCTGATTGGTGCTTTGGACGCAGAATGTCCCAATTGTCATAAGCTCAAATTCAAAAAGTCCACCGCCTTGTGTTGCGCATCAGGAAAAGTGCAACTACCGGAAATTGAGACGCCACCAGAACCATTGAACGGCTTGCTCATCGGCACGGATCCAAATTCAAATCAGTTTCTAAAGTCCATTCGTAGATTTAATTCATGACTTCGTTCGGAGCAACAGAAATAATGCACAATACAGCGGCAAATGGTCAGCAAACTTTATTTTACGTTCAAAATCAAAGGCCAAGTGTATCATAAAGTAGGCTCATTGCTGTCACTGCCAAACGAACCACATAAATTTTTACACATCTACTTTATGGGCGGTGAGGACGTCAATCGTGTGGATGCACGTTGCGGCTACAATAACCTTAGTTCGCTTAACGCCAAACGCATTGTCGGCGAGCTGGACTCCCTTTTGAATAAGCACAATGAACTATTAAAGGGGAAGGGTATCAAAATGAGAACTCTATGGCAACACACGTCATCAAGTCAGAGTTTAATTTTTTCAAGTGTGTTCATTATTCTGGAATATCTCGTGCTTTTTGTCTCTCTTGTAGCTGATTCCCTCCCCCCCCCCCTTTCACTTATTGAGCATATGTAACGCGTTGGATTCCATAGTCCTCCAACTCCAGCTGTCAGACGGATGCAGCGATTAAAAATTAAATGTTGTCGTATTAACAAACAAGCCGAAGCGATGCGTCAGCCGTGGCAGTTTCTTTGGGCTCTCTGGCACAGAATGGGCCGCAGCTGGAAAATCCTTTGGTGCATGTTAAATGCATGAATCGCTGGTGCCACGTGTGAAATTTATGTACATACATACATTTAAAGGCTGAAATCAGAAGCTCGAAGCGGTTTGCTTTATTTCTCTCTTCTTTTTTTTTTTTTTTTTGTGCGCATGAAATTGCTGGAAAATTGCAACGAAGAAGTCACAAAACGGCCAATGAGTTGGAAAATCCAACCAAAAAAATTTATGGCCTCGTGTGCGTTAGAGTCCCTGAGATTCTGCCCAGACGATGCGATAAGATTCACACTTAGCAATCAATTAACACAGATAATTCTCAATGCGCATAATTTATACGTATGACCAAGTTCGTGTACATTTTTGCCATGACCCAAAGGGCCGTTGTCGTTTTGAGTTCCAAACAATTTGCGTCATCAACTATGAAAATGATTTGTAAAAGAGCTAGTTGAGATGGGGCATGTGACAAGACCAGTCGATACCCTGGAGAATAGAGTGATTTTATTTATTTCATTAATTTATGATAGATTTAGGTTTGAACTTATCAACCTGAACGTGGTTCATCTGATCTTTATTATTACTTTGGCAAATCGATAAGTAATGCTAATTCCTAACTATTTCTTGAAGGTACAAACCATCTATCTACAAAACTGTGGAAGATATGACGTTTTTCACACCCACTTCTCACCTACAT
>JAEIFU010003188.1:0-31782 GCA_018904235.1 Lordiphosa stackelbergi | reverse complement strand
GCCGCAAAAAAATTAAGATAAACTAAATTTGCTTACACTTAATGGGTAGCAAGTAAATTATCTATTGAATTTTAGGAATTTAACATTTGTTTTCAACACTTTTGTTGTAATTGGTTAACACAAGTTCAACTTGATAATGATTTAATTTTAGGGCGTGTATATTTGGGGCTGGCAACGCTGTGGCGTTGACGTTTTTTTTTTTTTGTTGGTTGTTTGTTTTACTCGGCGTATAGATGTATATGTATTTTGGGGCAATTAGTAGGCTTTACACGAGTTAATTAATCAACGCGAAATATAATTAAATCGACCTAACAAGTACACAAGAAAAACGAAGACACGACAAAAAAATATACTGAATGAGTTAGGTGAGACCTTATTCAGCTATTTTTGAGATAAGGGCGACCACATTTGGTTAGTCTTGACGTTTTGCTACGTTAACGTTGTAGACGTAACGTAAGGTAAAGGTCACACTGGCCTGCTAATTTTCAGCTGTTTAGTTTTCCAACCAACAATTTGGACACCTAAAAAAGCATCCAAAAAAGCCATGGCTGGACGTGAAGCTGTCAAGCGAGCCGTACAACAAGTGCGTCCCATTCTGTCCGTGGATAGGGAGGAGGCACGCAAACGTGCACTTAATCTGTACAAAGCCTGGTACCGTCAGATGCCTTACATAGGTGAGTGTTGAGGTCCCCCATTTTGTTATGTAAACTCTTTGCCTAGAGAGTATATAAACAAATGCATATATTTCTACTTTAAGTGATGGACTATGACATACCCATGAGCGTGGAGCAGTGCAGGGAGAAATTGCGCGAGGAGTATGTCAAGCATCGCAATGTCACAGACATTCGAGTGATTGATATGCTGGTCATTAAGGTAAGGTTTTTGGGGGCAGGCCAAGGGCACAAATTACTGTAATATTCTCCTATCCTTGCAGGGTCAAATGGAGCTAAAGGAATCTGTAGAGATCTGGAAGCAAAAGGGACATATAATGCGCTACTGGAAGGAATCACAGGAACCCAAACCCACAGATTTTCTTTCCAAATTCATTCAGGGCGTTAACTAGATATTCAAATTTCAAATAGTTTCAATACATATTAAAAACAAAGGCGAGAACACCAAGTTATTGAAGTATATGGAGAGGATTTGAATCAAGAAATTAATCTTAAAATATTAAGAAAGCCTCAAAAATGTATAGGAAAGACTTCTAAAATGTACATCTAGACTGCAATTTTGTCGGAACCAGCCGGACTGAATGACTTTCTGGAATGCATACCTGAATTTATAGAAACCAGAAGGCTTTTTCCATCCATACTTGTAGCGATGCCTGAAAGAATACAGTTTCAATAGCTTATTGAACATATGGAATATTTATCAGCATCTGGAGGATCATCAACACCTTTGCGTTATGGGAGACTTCAACTTAGGCTCAATTGGGTGGGCTCAAGATCAAAATTCGTCGGCTATGGTGCCAAGTAATGTTCACCTATCTCATGAGATACTTCTTCTTGATGATCTATTTAGTATAGGCCTCACCCAGATCATTAGTGTTTTCAACGCTTTGCATAAAATTTTAGATTTAGTTTTTGTGAGCTCTGACTTTAATGCGACCTTAACGAAAGCTGATTTCCCCATTGCCACTTGTGATATGCATCACAATTCTTTATTAATCAGTATTGATTATTATGTATTTCGCACACTCTCTGTGCAACAATCTTCTAATTTTGAATTTCACTATAATGATTTAAGTCTCAACTCTATAAGAAGCTGCCTTTCAAATGTTAACTGGTCGTCGGTCCTCTCGCATGCTAATTTGGAGACTTGTTACGATAGTTTTCTTAATGTCTTTTTAAACATAGTTACTCAAAATGCTCAGAAAAGGCATGGCTCGTACAAACTTCCCTGGTACACCAAAGGGTTAAAAAAATTAAAAAATCTTCGAAATAAATTGTACAAGCGCTTTACTAATAACCACGATCCTGCTGATGGGGAGAAATATCGGCTGCATAAACGTGAATTCGAGTTTTTGAATAAGTTTTTGTACATGCAGTACATTTCTGATATCGAAACTCGTTTAAAAACTAATCCAAATTCATTTTGGAGTTTTATCAACTAGAAAAGATCAACATCATCAATTCCATCTTATATGTTCCTTGGCTCACTATCGTCAAATTCGTACGACGGGATAGTAAACCTGTTTTCTGTCTTTTTAGCGCCAATTTTGAGCCAAAGAGTGTAAAAAAAGTTGCGGCGATCAGCCACAGCCACAGGAAAAAGCAATATTTGGAAAATTTTAACAAATTCTTTCTCCATCAGCAATTTTAATAACACAGACCGCAAACATAAAACTAATCTTGTCAAACAACTGTTAGAAATTTTATAGGCAAAATGTTGAGAAAGATAGCGCCGCAGTCAAAATTTTTCAATCTGCTTAAACAATAATCATTGAGCTATAGCTAAGGTCACACATGCACATAATTTGATGAAAGTTTGCAAAAATAGGCCTAATTTGGGAACTAATTTGGGAACTTTTAGGTTATACAAGTTTTCATCAAAATTTCGGCAATTATTTGCATGTGAGACCTTAGCCTTAAAAAATTGTATTGTATTTTAATATTTGACAGTGACACTGAAATTGGTATTCCAAACTATTACCTAAAACTAGTCAAGTTTTTTTTGTATTTTTCGTTCCCTGTATTTCCGATTTTTGACATCAATAGGGGTGCCGTTGAGTCTGTCCTTAGACATATAGACACGATGGTAGGTGTTCAATCTTTTCAGCAGAGAAAAAGTCCGTTAAGCTGTTGACAAGGTGACAAGGATCTTCATTCGGGAAAAATGATTGAATTTCTTCGATTTTTACGTGTTTTTTTCAACTGAGTTCTAACAGCTCTTATGCCACAAAAATAAGTTCTTGTGTCAGCTTGGACTCGGTGTAATTATTGAAGTCCTCCTCATAAATTTTGCAGTTTCTAGTATATGCTGGTATCAAACCATCCAGAGCACTGTGGGCCAGGATTCTCATTTTTGGCCAAAACTCTGGCATTTTTACACCAGCCTAGCTAGGAAGCTGAAATTTTCGACGAAATGATCTTAAAAGATTGAACTTAACGCACATAATTTTTAAAGCAACAAAAAAAATTTATACGATATAGATAATCTAAATCAAAGTCGAAAAATATTTCAACTTTTTCGTTTTTTAATTATAGAAAAAACACTTGTAATTGGATTTGACCCAATTCATGCATAGAAGTATATATAAGTACCAGATAACTAAAAAAAATTAATATATCTTGATATGTCCAATGGTTTATGAGATATTGACCCAAGCAGTTTTTAAACTTGACTGCCCACCCTGTCGAGAACTTTTAGTCAATCTGACTACCCTCACCGATTTTCCACCTATTTTACCTCCTCTTAAGATTCAATACTTGAAAAAAACAAAATAAAAATAAAAATTTAATTAATTAAAAATCTAATTTTTTAACACATTACAATTTACATTCAGTGCTTTTAAGAGTATGCTACACATTTTAACACATTCAAATTGGCTTAGTATGAAAATAGTTTACCTCCAGAGTCCATGTGTTATTTTCCGAAGTTTAGAAAAAAAGCATACTTCTAGGCTGACTTTTTAACAGAACATTCTTGATTTCAAATGGGAAAATTCAAAGCCAAACCGCGCAAAAGCGCATACCTACAGCTATTGTACATTATTCAAAAGAAAATAATAAGCAATATTGCAGGCAAAGAGAGGTACCTTTAGCTCTTAACACAAAATGGCCAAATATAAAAAAAAAAGGCACAAAATTTTAGATTTTTCAATTTTTTATGTAAACGCTTTCGAATGTAATCTTAATAATTTTTTATGGCAATCTAGTGCGAAGTCAAAAATAAGAAATCAAATTGCGGAAGCTGTTGCTTTTACAACTTTGACTTTTTTTTTTTTTTGCTGGAATTTTAAGAAAAATCAACTTTGAACGGCTGGCATTCAAAAACTATTCTGTAAAACGGTTCCAAATTTTGCCAGAAAATAGCTATATGTATTCAAAATCATTGCCGACCTTCGTTTTATCCAGTTTCCCAAACCAAAAATTGGGACTTTTGGCCAAAATTTCGGGCTGCTGGCCCAGTGTGCAGAGCAAGAATGTCGAGAAATTTTCCTTTAAATCTCAAACCCAAAGAAGAAATCATAAAATCTCCATATGGGTAGTAAATGGTGGCACTAAAAAAGTTCAATACGTCATTAACAGTAATTGCATTAGCGAGCTTTGTGAGCCTCTACTAAATATTTTTTCTAAGTCGCTAGCACTTGGGCAAGTGGAAGGTAGCTTCACTTATACCTATTCACAAAAAGGATTCTAAAGTGATGTATCCAACTATAGGCCGATTTCAAAACCTTGCAATATATCTAAGCTCTTTGAACGTATAGTCTTAAAAGCATTTTAATTTTTTTATTAGCTCATACATTGATCCCAATCAGCATTGTTTTTTATTCTGGCCGTTCTACGGTTACGAATCTGACTGTCTTTTGCAATATTCCCTTTTAATATTTCGCCTCGATCTTTGCGTGCCATGGTTCCATTCAGAGTGGGGACTCACAGGGCCAATTATGCCCTTATTGATCCTATATTAAGAGCTCTTCTTATATATAATAGTCTTCCAGTTAGCATGCGGTTCGACTTCGATAGTAACAATGTTACTGTTAAGAAAATACTTAGGACTTTTATATAGTTTAGTGACTAAACTTTAGTCATTACTGTTAATTTTAAGTTTTATTGTAGTAGCCAGTTAAGTTTATGCGTTGGCGAAATACACTAAATAAATAGCCTTTTATGACCTTCTTCGGTGTGTTGCTCTATCTGCTTGCTCGCAGTCGTTCTCTCACAGCACTTTTCTTTTCTTAAAGTTTGCAATGGCCGCCGATGGAGTTCTATATCCCGCCCCATCTTAACCGGAAACTGTTCTAGTCTAAGAGCATTTAGCATGGATTCTTGTTACATCAAGCTGGTGATGCGGGTGGTTGATCCGCAGTATTCATTTATCGGTCATTATACTGACTAGAGTCTCAATGTATTTTACCAAATTTCGAGTTTCGACTATTTAGGGCAGTTTTATTTACGACTACTTAAGCAAATAGCTCACAGTCTCTTTTATTCTGACCTCACAAAGTATATGATATTTTTGGCCCATGTTAAAATATAAATCAACATTTTCCCTCGTTTGAATTTTTTCTTAAAGTGGCAACCTCGTTTGTTTCTCAATTCAACTAAGAGATGGCGCCACTGGGCTAGTCGTGTTTCGATAAAAGTGCTATCGACTTGGCAGTCGATATGAAAAAAGTAATCACTCTTTGTTGACGTTAACAGTTCAAATTTTAAATGTCAGAAATTAATTGTTTTAAGCGAGGACCACGTGACCCTAGCTACAGCCCATGCCGGAAGGTTATTCCATCGTTCCGTAACCAGGCGCCGGGTTTCATTCTTTGTGATTATCTTGTATGAGGATATGGGCATCCCTATCAAGCTCTTCTCTGGGAGGAGCAGAATGGTAGTGCCTTGACAAACCGTAATGAGGTGGTTACTACTCGTACGCAGGGCTTCTCCTTTTTGGAGTGGCGGCTTTTCAAGATTCCCTCCTCCTCCGCAACAACCAGTAGAGCCTTCAGAGCCTTGCACAAATTTCCGTGAGCTACTGGCGAAACCAGGTCCTCTGCCATTTCATTTATTTAAAACAAAGAGGTTTCCACATTCATTTTGCATTTGGCTTCTCTAAATTGCTTGTTTATTCACTTCTGACAGCTGTGTGCTATCGATAACAAATCATAAACAAGCAATTCTAACAAACTATTTCTTTGTTAGATTCACATCTAAAGCAGGGCATCCACACACGAATTTGTTCGTCGAACAAAAATACGTTTGCCCACTAACCAGGCGAACATTTCTCACGAACATCATTTTCTCAAAAATCACAACGAGTTAACATGAAAATATGGCAGCGAAAAATAACACAATCATGGCCTAGATGGCGATACAAATTAGTTTAAATCATTATTTCATCATTTTGGGAGCATTCAATAAATTCCAGCAACAATCATTGCTCATTTGGGCACGTGTTCACTCTACAAATATTTTTGACAAATGATGTTCGTGCAAATGTTCGCATCCATTGACGAACATGTTCGCACGAACACTCGCAAGATAGAAACATTTCAATTCTTTGCGAACAAAACGTCGAGAAAAAAAAATTTTCACGAACACCTCCACTAACGTCGAACATTTTGACGAGCTGAACAAATTCGTCGAACAAATTCGTGTGTGGATGGGCTGCTTAACACAATTACGAAAAATTGCAAACATGATTGCGCATCAGGCCCGTTCACCAGCACAATCTAACAAAAATAGTCGATTTTTTGTCATCGATTTATGCTAGCATAAACGTAGTATATGACAGCTTTCGGTACAGGTACAGTACACTAATTTTAGGTATTTTTGCTGCCTTTTCAAAAGCTGGTCACACTGCCTTTGTTTTCACTTTGACTTTTGGTAAATCAATTTTATTTTCGTCGTAAATTTGTTGAAAAAGTAACAAAATCGGAGGTTTTTCAAAAAAGCAAGAACCAGCAGCAGAGTCTGAGACGGAGCAAAGCGAAGAGAATGTGGATAATTTGACTGGCCCCATAGAAGTCTCGTCTTCTGCCATCCAAAAACCGGTAAGTGATGGACGCCATTGTGCCGACATGTGTAATGTATTGATTTCCCTTTCCACCTAGGAAAATTCATCGTTTATGTAGCTGTGGCCAAGGTATACTAAGTATTAGTATACCTTGGCTGTGTCCATCGCTTTCATCGCTAAGCTCTCCGTCTTCCTCACGTAACTTTTCTTTCTCCTGGAAACGTTGCTGCTTCGCGGGAGTCTGTATTTCCATAACCTCAAACCCTGCGTCGTTCAATGTACGTTTTTTGGGCGAGTTGTGATCTCCCTCTACTTCAACAGCCTCATCCAATGCGTCATCAGCGGCTGCTGCGGTGGAAGTAGAGGCGACCTCCAATTCGGAATTAGCTTCTCCGGCAACGGCATCGGGCCCAGAATTTTCCTTGGTGGAAAGGGAAAGCATAAATTTTACAATGTCGGCAAAATGGCGTCCATCACTTACCTAAAATCCTGCGTCGTTCAACGTACGTTTTTTGGGCGAGTTGTGATCGCCATCTACTTCAACAGCCTCATCCAATGCGTCATCAGCGGCTGCTGCGGTGGAAGTAGAGGCGGCCTCCAATTCGGAATTAGCTTCTCCGGCAACGGCATCGGGCCCAGAATTTTCCTTGGTGGAAAGGGAAAGCAATACTTTACACATGTCGGCACAATGGCGTCCATCACTTACCGGTCTTTGGATGGCAAAAGACGAGACTTCTATGGGGCCAGTCAAATTATCCATGTTCTCTTCGCTTTGCTCCTTCTCGGATTCTGCTGCTGGTTCTTACTTTTTTGGAAAACCTCCCATTTTGTAACTTTTTCAACAAATTTACGACGAAAATAAAATTGATTTACCAAAAGTCAAAGTGAAAACACTGCCTTTGTTAATTTAATGAAACACAGTGAATGACAAATTAAAAATCCATTAAACTTTAATTAAATGTGACATATTTTGCATATGTATATTTTTTCATTAAATAATTAAAACTTCAAAATTCGTTTAAAAAGAAACCATGGAAGACACCCGCGTTTTCTTTTCATGAAAATTCATCATAATTCACCATCTGTCGAAGGAAATATTTTTAGAATTTTTCTGAGGTGAGGTCCCCATACAAGACAATTACAAATTTTTCATATTTTTAAAAATCATTAAACCCGTTACTCGTAGAGTAAAAAGGGTATACTAAAGTCGTGCCAATGTATGAAACAGGCAGAAGGAATCATTTCCGACCATATAAAGTATAGCCGAGACGATATAGACTTGTCCGTCTGTCTGTATGAACACCTAGATCTCAGAGATGGTAAGAGATAGAGGTTTGACATGTATGGGACAAATGCTTCTTTTATCTGCACGCAGATCAAGTTTGTTTCAAATTTTGACCACGCCCCCTCCCGCCCCCGCAATTTGGAAAAAACGTTATATCTCTCACAGTTTTAAAGATAGACGATTCGTACCTTCTAGAGATAGTTAGTCATTAGTAAAATGATGCCGAACAAATGTTAAAGATCGGATGAACGGTTCTCAAGTTATGAGCAAAAAAGTGAACCAAGCCCCCCGCTACCACCCCTCCCACCCTAAAAAAATGTTGCATACTTTTCGGATGGTCACACTAAGGAACGCAGGAACACTGTTAAACATGTTTTTTCTTGATAAGATAAGATTTTTTGTTTTTTATAAACCAAATACTTTACTTTAAGTCTGGGGCCGGCAAAACACACATGCTTATTTTGGCGTTGCGTGTGGGTGTTTAGCCACTCGAGAACGCTCTCAATTAGCACTTGATTGTTGTTATAAAGGAGAGCAGTATAAGTTGGTCGCCGCAGCTGAGGGCTCTTGTATACACAGAAGATAGAAACGTGCCGGACTCTGCTTTAAATCACACAATCAAAGAATTGCTTAAGTATTAGTGTGTTTTGCTGAAGAGAGCACAAGCAAATACATATTTTGAGAGTCATGCTCAAAAATGGCACTAAACTAATTTTGCCTTCAACTAGTATTATTTTAATATTTTAATATTTAAATTTACAAAAATGTTACCTTTTTTCTGGTTTTATGGAAAGTCTCGACATGGTTACCCTGCTGCCCACCCAACTCCTTTTCTTAGCATCAATTTATCATGTCCACATAAAGCGGAAGTTGTACTACGAGGCACTACATGCCCCGCCAGCCGTAAGGACAACAACACCAACAACAACAACAACAAGTAGAATGGAACACCCAGTTTCGGGGGGGTATCTGGGGCGGTGTCACAACTATTTTCAACATTGTGCACACATTTCATTCATTGAGTGCATGTTGAAGAGCAAAAGCATGAGACTGCGACTGGGACTGAGCCGGAGGAGCTGGCAACAGAGCAGCATATTTACAACTAGTTACGACAGACGACGACGGGCTGTTAAAAAGCACTTTATGCACTTTTATGAGATTTTATGGGGCATTTGAAATGTCAGTTAGTTGATAATTATCATTCTTCCCACCGACTACGCATTTTTCAAATGAACTCAATTGAAAATTTTATTTACCAACTCCACTCGATGCCAGGGAGCTGGGAGCCGGGTGTCTGGTCCAAGTCGTCGAACTTTTTGCTGCCGATATATATGTGTGTGGTAAGAGAGAGGGGGACCACGATTGCTGCGCTTTTCCATTGATAAAGATAAGGCCAAGGAGTCGGACGTCTCTGAAGAACTCTCGAGTGGAATAGCAAACTTTTGCCTGCCCATTTGCGGTTGGCCAGCATTTTGTGACAATTTATTTTCTATGCTTTGGCATTTGCTTTTCAACAAATCGAAAAACTATTAAATTGGGCTACCAGCCAAAAAACCCAAAATGAAAAGTATGAAAAAAAATGGTAGGAGGCAAACGGAGCATGGGATACGCTTTAATGTTTGAATATAACCGACAAGATGTAAATGTAAGCAAATATATCGATATTTGAGTGTTTAGGGTTTTTTTTAAAGAAATCAAATGATGGTCACACTAGAATACAAAATGGAAGCCGACATGAAGTTGCAAGTGAAAACCGAAAAAAACTTCTCCGGGATTAAACAGAAATGGCAACCCTTAAAATTGGATATTCCTCTTTACTGACCACAACCTAGGTTAGTGAAGCAATCATGGCCGGACTTCGTGAAGCTCGACTTTTTCTCAAATCTGACCGCTAAGTTCTTATTCCACAGTTTTTTAGTGAACTTACAATGGAAAATATGTCCGAAAATCTCCTTAATGACTATGAAACCCTGGTAAAAAAAATGTAAAATTGTATACCAAGCTTCTCTCGTGAGCTTGAGAGAAAGAGACCTACAGTTAAGCGCCGAATCCGAACGGCAAAGTTTGAGAGTTGGCTTTTTCATGGCTAGACCTGGTACCTTCGGAAAATCTGTATCTGGGTTTATAAATATAACCTTACCAGAGCTCTTAAAGCAGGACTTTGCCTTAAATCTCTGCGTTAAGTTATTTTAATTAGTTGGTTAAACATATTTTCCGTCAACTGATGCCTCCTACCCCTGAAAAAAGCTCCATTTAGGTTAATAAAAGTAGCCTTGCCGGACTTCTTGAAGCGCGACTTTTCCTTACATTCGATCGTTAAGTTCTTTTTCCTCATTTATGAACGGTGAACGGTGAAACAACGCACAAAATGAAGTACTTCACTTTTTATACTACCTCAACCTAGACATTTTCTAAATATGGCCTTTTTTGTACCGATTTACCAGCTACGGCATACCAAAACAAATAAAACAGCCTACTTTCTGACTACGGTTCCCTTGAAACAATGACAAATCTCAACTAAAGTTAATAAAAGTAGACTTAGCTGACTTTCCCTTAAATCCAACCGTTAAGTCACTATTCAAAGTTTTTAAAGGTACGGCAACCTCAAACTCTTTTCTGAGTACGCTTTCCTTACGTTTACCTTTGCCAAATTTCTATCTAGGTTGATAGCCTCAGTAAACTTTTAAAATCGGGACGTTCTTCTTAAATCCGACCGTTAAATTCATTTTTCCGTTTTAAAAAGTATGGCAACCCCTAAAAAAAGACCATAGAGTCTTTTCTGACTACGGTTTCCTGGTACCTGTAATAAATCCCAAGCTAGTAGCCATAACTGACTTTTAAAAGTCCGACACTCTCACAAATCCGAGAGTTAAGCGTTATCCCAGGATTTCAACGATATGGCAACCCAAAATTTTGGGTTTTCTGACAACGGATTACTCTTAACTTAGTACTCAGACAAACTCTAAAAAAGGTGTCGATTTATCGAGGGTGTCGCCACTAAAAAGATTTGAAAAAGGTATAATTCACAACAAAAGGTAGGGTGGGGGTGGGGCGAGGCGCGGAAGTGCGTCCTTTCAGACTGTACCCATAGATAAGATCCCAGATTTGCATGAAATTCGGTACGGAATATACTTTTTCCGGGTTTTCAAAGGTATCAGAAAAAAGGCACAAAAAAAGAAAAATGGCTTTATGGCTCGGACTCCTCGATTCTTTATTAAATTTAAAAAAATGTTCATCAAACTATTGGGGATATCGCATGAAGCCAACGATAGTTAACAAGGTGGCAACCTCATGACCTCATGCAGACCGCACTGACAACACTTGCTCAGTGGACAAAATCTTGTGGCTTCGGCGTGAACCCAGCTAAAACAGAGTTAGTTCTTTTCACCAGGAAGTACAAAATTCCTGATCCTATTCCTCCTAAAATCAACGGAGTCAGCCTTGTATTTGGTGACAATGCCAAATACTTGGGTGTCATTCTGGTTAAGAAACTACTCTGGAATGACAATATAAATGAATGCATAACAAAAGGCAACCATTGCTCTTTTCTCAAAGGCCATTGGCCGTAGTTGGGGTTTTTTCCCATCCATTGTACATTGGTTTTACACAGCCGTAATACGCCCCATACTACTCTACGGAGCTCTAGTATGGTGGCCAGCACTCGGGAAACAATCAGCCCTGAACAATATGCACAAAGTACAGAGAAGTGCGGAAATTTGTATTAGCGGCGCTCTCCGAACGACACCAACGGAAGCGCTAAATACTATTCTTCATCTTCTACCACAACAGGCTACCACAACAGCCTTAAGACTACGAGAATTCGATACCTGGTACAGGGGCAATTCGGGACACGCCACCATACTCGAAGCCCAAACGGGTATACCATTAATTACAGACTACTGTATAACACAAACGACGTTCGACAAATCTTACGACGTCTATATCCCAAGCCGAAACGATTGGGACAACCTTCCCCACAGCAGAGCTAACAACATTAACATCTACACTCATGGCTCTAAGCTCGACAAAAAAGTAGGAGGGAGCGTTTTCTCTCCCAACATAGATTTGAACTTATCGTTCCGCCTTCCTGATCACTGTCGTGTGTACCAAGCAGAGGTGGTAGCCATCCAGGAAGCTGCAACCTACCTTAGCACACTCACGGTCAAGGAAGCAAATGTATTTATATCAGCGATGGCCCTTGGTGGCATCCCGGGGCCGAAAACATTTCGCTATTCACATGTACACAACCCGAGCGCTTGCCGAAGCTGAGACCAAAAGAGCAGAAAGGCGTCATTCGCTCGAAGGAGTTCGAAGCGAATAGGTCGAAGCAGATTCACGGACCTTTATTTTCGCACACTAATACACTCTCACTTTTTGGCCTCGCTCTCGCTGGCCATCGCTGATTTATATACTCAGACGCCGCCCTTAAAGCACTTGACTCTCATACAAACAATGCTAAAACACTTACTAAATGTCGTTTATCTCTCAACGAGATCGCACGACATTTTAGTATACACCTTATATGGGTACCTGGACACCGCAACATAGAAGGTAACGAGTCTGCGGACAAACTGGCCAGAATAGGAACCACCATCGAGCTCCTTTCAGAGAGGAGCACGATAGGGATGCCTATGGCGACATACAAGCTTCACACAAAAGCTGAAAGTGGCCTAAGTGGGAGAGCGACTTGTCGCTCTCAGCCATCGCAACCTAACCTAACCTAACCTAATAGCCTTACCAGAATTTTAAGTTCATTTTACCCGTTGAAAAAGGTACGGCAACCCCTAAAAAATAAAGACAATAGTCTCTTTTCTGACTACTGTTCCCTGGTATCTGTACTAAATCCCATCCTAGTGTAATAAAGGTAGCCTTAACTGACTTTTAAAAGCCCAACATTCTCATAAATCCTAACGTTAAGTGCTTATTCCAGGATTTCAACGATATGGCAACCCAATATTTTGTGTTTTCTGACAACGGATTACCCTTACCTACGAGAAATCTCAATAAAAGTAGCCTTATCGGATTCCTTGCAGACTGGACCTATAGATAAGATCTCAGATTTTTATGAAATCGGTACGGAATATACTTTTTCCGGGTTTTCAAAGGTATCAGGAAAAAATAAGCAAAAAAAAAACACAAAAATAGAAAAAATGGCTTTGTGGCTCAGACTCCTAGAGTTCTGTATTAAATTTAAACAAATTTTTAGCAAATTATGGGGGGGTGAAGCCAACGATAGTTAACAAGGTGGCAACCCTATGAGCGTTAAAAATATGTAACCAGCTGTATTTTGAAATGTGGCGCTACTCATTAATAATTTGCAGTAAAGCTTCCAATGAGAAAATGAGAGTAAAGAGTAAGAAAATACACAAAAGCATGGAGAATGGGTATTAGAAATAAAATTTGTCTTTCAATAATTGAGTTGTGTTCAGCGATGGTGCCCAACGAGGTACTTATATAGCCCGAAAAGATACCTTATGGTGCCAGTGGGAAATCACAGTGGCTAGAGCGAGACGGACATATTCTCAAATGTAGTTCGAGCAGCGTTAGCCAGCAAGAGAGAGGGCAAAATGTGAGAGCGTATTGGTGTTTGTTAAATATACGCGAGCTTATTTATTATAGAATATAATGGATTACATAAGTAGAGTTGGAATACAGCTTAACAATGAATGTATGAGTGTCTGCATGAGCCGGTGACCGCTGTTGGCGAACCCAGTCAATATCCGCCGAACGAACCGTTTTGGTCACGCACCGAACGTCGATCAACCCAACCCAAGCCAATTGGTGCAAACAAAACACAACCGCGAAAGAGCAAGACAGGGTGAGGTTCCAACCTGAGCGCAGCTAGCAGCGAAGAGGCACCGAGCAAACCTATTATCTAGATTTCTCTCATCTGTGGCTTTGCGCGCACTGTTCTTAGCATACACAACAGTGTTCGAAAATAAAACGCCATGAATTTGCTTTGACTTAATCATGATACAACAGCCAACAATGTGGACCAAGCGCTTTTGCTAAGAGAGCGAAAGATAGAGAGGGAAAGACGCACGTACACACAATTTCGTATGTGTGTAGAAAAAAAGCAATGCTAGAACAACAAAAAACAACCAAACGATCGGTGGAAAAGGTACCCACCGCTTAGAATTCCCGTCGGCAAAACAAGAAAGAAGCAAAAAAATACGTGCGCTCACACAACCTTCCCGATCAAATGTCTACGCACTGAAATTTTGTGGACCGGGGAGAGAGCGCACTAAGAGATTGCCATACCGTATTAGTGGTATCATGGACTTAATCGCTTCGAACTTTTGCGAGCGACTGACTATTTTTGCTCTCTTAGTCTCAGCTTTGGCATGCGTTCGGGTTGTGTACGTGTGAAAAGCGAAATGTTTTTCCTCCTGGGGGAACCAGAGGCCATCGCTGGTCCAGAGAGCGTAAGTGAGAGCGAACAGCTGACCCATGACAGACAGCGGCGCAAATTGTCATTACAAAATGGGTTACTCCTGCGTTACTTTGCCACAGTGTGAAGGAAATACCTCCCATACAATCTGACGTTACTTTGCCATAGGATGGCCGCTTTGTAAACGGGCTGCCGACAACCTGCATTACTAGGTATTAAGAATGTATGCCAGAGCCGAAGAGAATCGTACATTATTTTTTAAATTTTGGGGTTCGCAGTCTGTTTGTTTTCGATTACTATCTCTGTAGCGAAAATCAGCGAGTGTACTGCATTTCATATTCGTCAGGCGTAATGCTTATTTTCGACAGAACACGTTGAGCTTTAAACCGCTGGGAAGCGGTATCGACTGACTAAATTTTCCTCCAAAACTTATTTCTCCATGACTCCATTGAAGCGAAATCGACTCAACCCTATGTTAAGGGTATCCAAAATCCCCCTTAAACTTTTCGCTGTTGACAGTCACGCCAGTTCTTTCTACTTTGGCACATTGGATATGGCTGCCTGCAACTTTTCACCTTTTTTTTTTTTTGGTATGGCGCTGCATTGACATGGCCCAAAACCCAGAGAGTGAGACAGCGTCAAGTTAATTGGATGTGGCCAAGGCAGTGCTACACCGATAAGAATCTAAAAGTGTAAAGCCCTTTGATTTCAACAAGAACACACACATTAACATTCTGCAAATAGAACTTGGCCCCAACCCCCTTCCAAATGGCCGGAGAAAAACACTTTTCGGGTGACACTAAACTAATTAAAAGTTTCCTTTCTGCCATATGGACCTTAGAGTTTGGTCTAAATTACGCATTGAAATCACGTAAATGTCAGCCGAAATTTAATCAGCATAACATCAGAGTGTGCGGCAGCTAAACAAAAATTAAATTTAGCAACATAACCAAATAAAGCGACCGACAGACAACAAAATATTCCCAGCGACAAAAAATTTGCACACAAACTACGTGACTTCAATTTCTCAGCAACCACCGAGGGGGGGTTCCCAGAAAGGTGTATTGGTATAGGTATTGGTATTGGTATGAGTGTCTGTGGTCTGGTTTTACCGAGTGCAACTTTTAATCCTTCTGCGCTTTTGTCAATGTCAGACCAGAGAGTTAGAGTCAAAGCTGGCCAATGACAAACACTAAAAAAATGGTTGACCTAAAAAGTGAGAAATGGGTTTAGTGAACTTTAAATACTCTAATCAAAGTGGGGAACCATATAACATTCGAAATGTGAGTTTTTTAATAATAAGGAAAAAACAAATGTTTTTGTTTTAAGCTATTTTTTGGCTGTTTCTTCGAGGAGCTCTGGCGGGAAATGTCATAACTTGAGAAAATGACAACCGAGTTCGTAAGGCCTTACAGTTTCTAAAATTATATAAACATAGCCCAAGAGGGCGGGGCCGAATATACTTGTACAGTCGGCTCAAGCAGCTCACAAACTTCCGACTCTATAAAACGAGTCAAGTGTCCTCTGGGTAGCCACGTACTCCGGTGTGTGGTGAGCTAATTGTGAGAAGGCGAATCAAGTAGCCAAACTGGCCACAGTGCGTCTTCGGTAAGTAGGTGAAGACACCGCTGAAACTTGATTAACAGAGGGCCCCATCACCAGGATAGGGGAGTAGGGCCAGCGACACAACTCTCTGACCAACACTAGCTACAGAAACATCAACCAAGCCTCGGATACAACAAACGCTCCTGGATAATAGAAGCCAACTGGACAGCAATAACAGCAATGCCAGATACTTGCAGCTCGAAACCGAATTCTGCAGATACAATCTAGACATCCTCGGAGTAAGCGAAACCCAATGGACAGGCAGCGCCGAGTAACCTGGAGAACGTGGGCTGCCGGGTGGGTCCCCTGCAGGGAGGCGTGTCAGAACGGATAATATACGCCAGATTCGAAGCCAGTGGGAACATCAGCATTCTACAAACTTACGCTCCAACGGGCTGCTCAAGAGGACAAGGACGACTTTTACAGTCGACTAGATGGGGCTTACAAAAAAATCCCCCGTGGAGATATCACTATTGTAATGGGAGACCTTAAGGAAAAGGTCGGTCTTGCACAACAGCCTCAGCCACATAATGGGAAAACACGGAGTCCGCGATCGTAATTGAAAACGGAATAAGCTGGCGGAACCCTGTTTCAACACAAGACCGGCACACAAAGTGTCCTGGGTTTCACCTTCTGGCGAATACCAGAACCAGATTGATCACCTGGCTATATCACGCCGCTTCCGCGGGTGCCTAATGGACGTACGCAACAAAAGCGGAGCGGACATAGGAAACTCCTACGACCATTATCTAATGGTCATCAAATCAGAAACCTCGAGACCAAAGGCGAAATACTTCACCGACCGACTGAAGCAAACGGCGGTTAAGGGGACTTTAAGGAAGCGTTGAATCTAAGGGCAGGATCAGTCGTGTCGAATGATGACGTTACAGCAGCAGAGAAATGGAGTGAAGTGAAGGAAATTTACCTGAATGTTGGTGACAGCATTATCGGTAAAATCCCCAGAGGTTACCGGCCCTGGATGAGTGAACGGACATGGACCCTAATAAGCCAACGAGCGGAAATCAGGCAGAAATTGCAGAATCCACACTCACAACATCAAGAAACGGCTTTGAAGCAAGAATATCGAGCTAAAGTCCGTGAGATTAAAAGATGCGTGCGCCAGGACAAAAACAGAAGCATCAACAATCTCGCAGAAATAGCTGAAAATGCAGCAGCAAACGGTGACCTGAAATCGGTTTATAAGGCGACCAACGAAATAGCCGATAAGAAGATAAATGCGGAGCGCCGAATTTGGGACACAGATGGTAAATATTGTAGTGTCCAGTTTCCAACAGGGGCGTAAGTTCAACTAAAACTATTAACATGGCGTTTAACCGATTTATAAAACGGCAGAAGTACGAAAAGAGAAGATCAAAATGCTCTTAAGTCACCTTGGATAAGCATCAGCATATCATACGATTGCACCGTTCTTATCTGACGTCGGCTTCGGTTAGCTAGCATAGGCTAATGCAAGCATAGCTTAGCGGCGCAGAGGCAGTGAGCGAATGTCTTTTGTGCAGAGCACAACATATATATGTCAAGCGATCTGTGCGGAGTTATCTTTTGCAAAGAAAAATTAAGCCCACGTGGCGATTGCATAAGACCCCTCTAGTCCCAAATCTGGACTGGAGTACTTAGACGGTTGGTTAACTTAAGTTTTGGTTAAAACATCGAGAGAATCAAAGTGAATTGTGCGAAAAGAATTTGGCCAGTTACGAAATTACACAAGTGCATCTTCAAAAGTCTAATTCTGCGTCTTTTTCATAGTGCTCCGCGCCAGTGCCTTTTGTTTAGGGCTTGGATTGCTCAATTAAAGTTGCGGCCTTGCCTTGAGGCGCAATCTGGCGAAAGCATTTTCTTGGCGAATCGAGAGAGTCACATTTTGCTTATGGGCGAACGTCAATGCCCAAATAATCGGTGTCATTTAACCACATAAAGCTCTTGGTTAAATCGAGCCAAAGCTAATACGACCCCCGGAGGAGATCTACACTGCCCGCCCAGTGACGAGATTCGTTCCCCATACTGTGTTAGGCGCAATTGGCTTATTTTTACTACATTTTGGCGATGCAGAGATCAGTTCAATAACTGAATAATTAGATTTATTAATTTTCATCACACATACATATATCAAAATAATTATACAGTTTTCGCTTCGCTTGGAAAGCCAGCACAACAAGAAACCGATTTTCAGTCGCAGATCAAATGCGGAACGATGAAGCACGGCCGCGCATCTGCGCGCTGTGCTCTCGTTTCTGTATGTGTGTATATGTGTACAAGCGCTCCCACGTTTGCATGCGTGTAAAAGACACGGCTGCCGCTCTTGATGTTTTTGTTATGTTTTTGATCCTGGGTTGTCTGCGGCCACACAAGTGGCGGCGACGGCTCATTTGCTTATGACGTCACGACAATGTGAAAATTAGTTTTATTATCGACCATCACTTTTAAATGCCCTATGACCCAAACAAAAATCAATTACATTAATAGACTTAATATATGTACATACTTGTGTATTTTTATTTATTTCAGTACATTTTGAGATCAAAATTAAATAATTTTTTGAATCTTTAATAACACAGTGTTACAGCGAAAATATACTTTCGAAATGACCTAGCACACGCTGTAGAGCAGGTCGAGTATAGCATTTCCTCATACTTGGTTTCTCCTAACACCCCAAAATCTGAAGTTATGGTCCAAAAACCGTCCGATTGTTCGTATCCTCATCAATTCCGGTAGTGACGAGGAATTAATACTTTTTATCAATGGTTTGACTAATTTCGCGATGGCGAGAAATCGCTTACAGATCTGGCTTTTCCTTTTTTTGAGAAATTTGTTCTTTGACCATCACTGGTTTTACTATTTTATTCTATGCGATTTTTCTTAAAATTTATTATAAAAGCCCATTTAATTCTCCGTTGAACGGTTGTTGTCCCAATGAATTTGGATACCGTTTGACGAAGTGATGCGCGCATTTCTAAGTACACCTCGACAATCTAGTATTTTTTTAGTCAGCCAACATATTTTTGACAACCTTAACATAGGTGCCCCCTACAAGTATGCTCTGTTTTCTTGGCAGAAGGAATGACTATTTCGACTCGGCTCTAGTGCTGATCAAGAATATATATTCTTTCGGCGTTTGCCTTTGGCACCGAAGACCCTTGAAAACCCTTACAGCCCACAGTTGACATTTAGAGTTGGCTGAGTTGGAGAACACATCTGCAGACTCTACAAAATGCACCAGTCAGAGTTAGATACTCTTGTACATGAAATTAAAATTTAAAATTATTTTGTATGAAACCATAAGCGAGTTAGTGTCGCATATCACAGTCAAAATTGATCCATGCTAGCGATTCACCTTTCTCATATTTATTGGCCCAAAAATTGTGAAACATGAAAATATATATTTATATAAGAATTTAAAAATATTTTTTGAATCTGGCGCCAAAGAAAACAGAGCATACTTGTAGGGGGCACCTATGTTAAGGTTGTCAAAAAATATGTTGGCAGACTAAAAAAAAATACTAGATTGTCGAGGTGTACTTAGAAATGCGCGCATAACTTCGTCAAACGTATCCAAATTCATTGGGACAACAACCGTTCAACGGAGAATTAAATGGGCTTTTATAATAAATTTTAAGAAAAAATCGCATAGAATAAAATAGTAAAACCAGTGATGGTCAAATTACAAATTTCTCAAAAAAAAGGAAAATGCCAGATCTGTAAGCCGCATTTCTCAGCCATCGTTAAATTAGTCAAACCATTGATAAAAGTTTGTTCCTCTCGTCACTACCGGAATTGATAAGGATATGAACAATCGGACGGTTTTTGGACCATAACTTCAGATTTTGGGGGTGTTAGGAGAAAACCAAGTATGAGGAAATGCTATACTCGACCTGCTCTACAGCGTGTGCTAGGTCATTTCGAAAGTATATTTTCGCTGTAACACTGTGTTATTAAAGATTCAAAAATTATTTAATTTTGATCTCAAAATGTACTGAAATAAATAAAAATACACAAGTATGTACATATATTAAGTCTATTAATGTAATTGATTTTTGTTTGGGTCATAGGGCATTTAAAAGTGATGGTCGATAATAAAACTAATTTTCACATTGTCGTGACGTCATAAGCAAATGAGCCGTCGCGGCGCCACTTGCTGTGGCCGCAGACAACCCAGGATCAAAAACATAACAAAAACATCAAGAGCGGCAGCCGTGTCTTTTAAAAATAACCATATTTTCCATATTAAAAACCAAAAATGTCTATCCTATGAGCAAAATCAGAAAGTTGTTTTTAAATAAACTTATAATCAATTCAGAAAGAGTTTAATTCCTTCTTACATGGAAAAACCACCCAAATATTTAGTGCCGATATAAAAGAACAATTAACAAACACCAAATATTATATTCACATTAATTCTTCATAGTTCGCTGTACATCGATTTCGCGATATTTTCCGAATATTTGGGGTTTACAATACTATACTAGACAACTTTCGATTTCTTAGGTCATAATGGCGCCCAATGAGCAGGACAAACTCACGTACTATTTCTAAACTAAAGCATCTTTGCCATTAAAAATAAAAAAAATTAAAAAAATTATAATAAAATTTAACCCCCTAAAAATATTGGGTAAAATAATTAATCCACTGAGATCGAACGGATAGACTTCCCCCAGTTTGGGTTTATGTTTACAAAAAACGTAGTCCAACTCGTCCAATTATATAAGCCTCCAGTAAAAACCTTTTGCCGACAGACTACAAAGAAAGCGAAATCGAAACGCAAAACTATGTTCGACCTCGAAATAATTTTTTGTTTCGGTCCATCGAAGTCAATTTTTTTTTTAAATTTTTGGTTAGGGAGATATGTAAAAAACATTTCCGCGGCTTTTGCGAAAAATAATCCACAGAAAAAAAATTTTTCCAACTTTATCAAAATAATACCCTCGAACAAAATTCAGACGTTCGTGTGTACCAAGGCGGTTGCAGTTTGACACTAAACTTGGTTCCACTGAGCGAATAGCATATTTTCGACAAATCACGTTGAGCTCTGCGCCGCTGGGATTTCTGTCAAAGAGAGCGAGAGAGTAATGAATTTCTGTACTCGCTTGATGTCAAAACCAGGGTTCGGAATAGCCCATTGTTCGCAGCTCTCGCTCTCAGCTCACTACACTCGGCTCCTGGCTCTGACCTGTGACCCACAGCTCGTGACCCTGGAGCTATCATTCGGCTCTCGGCTCGTGAGCCACAGCACTCGGCTCTGAGCTGGGAACCACAGACTGTGTGGTTCGCGAGTTATTCTAACCTTTCAAATCGCGAAGTAATACCAAAGAGGATAAAAAATAGTAAAACGAGAAGGCCAAGCTAACTTCGTCTTTGCCGAAGTTTTTATACCCTTGCAAATGTTTTAATATATCAGAGTTTAAGAACGCCAGCATTAAAACAAACAATTTGTCAAAATAAAACCCAATATCCGACCGATAGTTCCTATGGAAGCTATAAGATATAGTAATCCGATTGTGACCAAAACTTGCAAATCTGCACGAAAGCATATCATATTAATAATCGCTGAGTTGGGAGACGTTAACATTAAAAACAAAAAAGTTTTTCTAACTAAAACCCACTTTTCGATCGATAGTTCCTATGGCAGCTATATGCTATAGTCATCCGATCCGGTTCCGACATATTAGCAGTGTGCAGTAAAAAGAAGACTCTGTGCAAAGTTTCAGCTCGATAGCTTTAAAACTGAGAGACTAGTTTGCCTAGAAACAGACAGACAGACGGACGGACAAAGCTCAATCGACTCAGCTCGTCGCTCTGATCAAGAATAATAATAAGAATAATAATTCTGGGCAAAATTATAATACCCTTTGCAAAGGTATAAAAAAAGAAGATCGTTAACACCAATCAAATGCAAAAGGCCAGGATCAATGCATTAGCGCCATTCGCAGCTAAGGGATCTCCATGGTAACAAAACCGCTAATTACTTAAGAAACTGCTTTTCAAGTTTACAATGTCCACACACTACTACATTGCCCTGTTATTGACAATACTGAACCGCGACAAAAACCATAGACAACAACCAACGACAACGACCATCTATTATCTAGATGGATGCAGTCTCAGACAGCAACCGTCTTTGTCACGAACTCGAACCGTCTGCACTCTGTCTCACTCCAACCCATCAGCCATCATTGGCGCAAACAAAATACAACCGCGATAGAGCAAGACAGGGCGAGAATAGAACCTGAGCGCCACAGCAGCGCAGCTGGCAGCGAAGAGGCACGTAGCAAACGTGTTATCTAGATTTCTCTCATCTGTGGCTCTGCGCGAGAGAGCGAGAGAGTAATGAATTTCTGTACTCACTCACAAAAAAACCTTCGTGCGCGAAGATGTGTCACTTACAATTGATTTCGCTATCGTTTTCGCTATCTGAGAACTTTATTGACAATGTCCGTCTCGCTCTAACCACCGTTTCTATCAATGTCGACCGACTATCGCCTTATATCACCAAACATTGATATCATCAGTGAGGCACACTTTCTCCAATAAGAACTATACATAAATAGCAATCGCCCATGCTTTCCAAAAATCAGTTCAAAATGTCTTTGGTGCCCTATAACAACAAGGATGGACGTGTGTCCTCAAATTACAAAAACTTTGGTATACAAGGCGGTTACGAAAAGGGTCAACAAAACGAAATAGTTCGGAACACGACTACAATTAATCGCAGAAGAACCATAAAGCGGAAAAATGGAGAGGAACATATTTACGAAGAGGAAGACATTAAGTTTGATGAAAATGTGAACAGAAACGGCGATTTGTTAAAGTTTGGAGGAGGATTTGGTTTTTAAGATTAAGGTAAATAAATTTGTGCCAAACAGAAACAAAAGAAAAAACGCGCTAATTAATTATTAACTTCCAGAGCGGCCACAGTTCGTAAATGAATTTTGCCAACTTGATTACTGGATTTATGGACTTGAGTGAAGCCGAAACTCAATCGAACATGGCATGAGTATCGTGTCGTCATGTCAATCATTATACAAACAAGATAAGCACAAGAATCGTAATACCAAATAAATATCAGCTTATCTAAAAAAGTTAAGTCGAGTTATTTCAAAGTGGGGGGTTTCACACATATGAAATTGAAACTGTTATTTTACACTCAAAGAAATATTTTTGCATATTTAAGAAAATCGCCCTAAAATTTAGAACAACTTTCTGTAATGAATTTGTTTGAAAATATTTTTAAAAAATTTAGTGCGAGAATTTCAAATTCTCAGAGCGAATTTGGGGCTTTTAGGGTGAGTTGTTTTTGCCTAGATCCAGCTTAGGGGGGGGGATAGACACCATTGGCCTACAAAATATTTCTTTGTAACATAAGAAAAACAAGTAGCCCGACTTCAATATACCCTGTATAATTGACAAACACACACACACATACAGCCTGCCAATGGCTTAACACAGCAGGACTATCTCTGGCGGCCCACAAAACTGAAGCTGTGGTGATCAGCAGTAGGAAGAAGGTAGAGACAGCCACCATTCAAATAGGAGACGATACAATAACCTCACGACCACACCTGAGGTATCTAGGAGCCACCATTGACCATGGGCTTAGCTTTAAACAGCATCTCATAGATGCGAGCAGCTAGGCAAGCATGATAGCAGCCAAAGAGGGCCAAAGCAACCGAGGAGAAAATTGCTAGCAAGCGTAGTAAGCAACAGCACATAGCACATACATCCGCTCTGCCAACATTGAGTGAGCTGCGCATTTCGTACCGTCTCCCACGATGCAGCATTGGTCATAGCTGGCATCATTCCACTGGACCTCATCGCACTGGAAGCAGCAGAGATCAGGACTCGTCCGTTGTACATAAATAAAAGAAGTGACCTAAGCATGAGGATGGGGAGGTTACCAGCCGTTTGTAACCTGGTAGACATCATGCTTGAGTCAGAACAAAATTGGTCAGCGGTAAGCAATATGGCCACAGTAATACTCAAACGAGTGCGCAGCGCTGATTCCGCCGTCAAAATTTGTTTAGTGAATAACTTTGGTGTTTTTGATCGGATCATGTTGCGCTTTTCAGAATAGATAGATTAAAGGCCTAAGATAATATATATATTAAGCCACGATGTTGTAACTTTAATAACTTTTATAGTCTCTGTGATCGACACGTTCATACAGACAGACGGACATGTTTAAATCGACTTGGCTGTTGATGCTGATCAAGAATCTCTATAAATATAAAAGAGAGTGTTCTGATTCACTGATGGGCAATCATCGCACAGCCTAAACGGTAAGAGATAGATAGTTGAAATTTGGACCGGAGTTTCTGTTGGTGGTGAAAGTGCGTACTAAGACGGGGTTTTGGAAAACCTCAGCCGGAAAAGTCGGAAAAAAATGTTATTTTTTTATCCGATTGACTTGAAATTTGGTTTGTAAGCAAAGTACGCGAAATAATTCGACACGTGTTTTCCCGATTTTGGAAAATCCGCCCACGAGGAAAATGGCCGGAAAATTCTGCATGAAAAAAATATTTTTCATCCGATTGGCTTGAAACTCGGTTTGTAAGGATAGAATACGAAATAAATTGAAATGTGATTTTCTGATGTTGGAAAATTTGACCCAACGGTCGGAAAATTCCCGGAAAATTCTGCATGAAAAAAACAATTTTTCACCCGATTGGCTTGAAACTCGGTTTGCAAGGACAGAATTCGAAATAATTTGAAATGTGATTTTGCCATGTCGGAAAATCCGCCTAGGCGTGAAAATGCCCGGAAAATTCTACATGCAAAATAGCTATTTTTCATCCGATTGGCTTGAAACTCGGTTTGTAGGGATAGAATACGAAATATTTCGAAATGTGATTTTTCGAAGTTGGAAAATTTGACCTGACGGTCGGAAAATTCCCGGAAAATTCTGCATAAAAAACAACTATTTTTCATCCGATTGGCTTGAAACTCGTTTTGTAAGGACAAAATACATAATAAATTGAAATGTAATTGTCTGATGTTAGAAAATTTGACCCAACGGTTGGAAAATAAATTTATTTCAGCCGACTGGATTGAAACTCGGTTTGCAAGGACAGAATTCGAAATAATTTGAAATGTGATTTTGCCATGTCGGAAAATCCGCCTAGGCGTGAAAATGCCCGGAAAAATTCTACATGCAAAATAGCTATTTTCAACTCCGATTTTCTTGAAACTCGGTTTGTAGGGATAGAATACGAAATATTTCGATATGTGATTTTTTCGAAGTTGGAAAATTTGACCTGACGGTCGAAAAATCCCGGAAAATTTTGCATAAATATGTGGATGGGATGTGGGTGGTATGCAGATGGGAAGTGGGCGGGAAGTGGGTGGTATGTGAGTGGGTAGTGGATGGCGTGACGTGGGCGGGAAGTGGTTGGGCAGTGAGTGGGAACTGGGGGAAGTAGGTGGGTGGGAATTGGGTGTAGAGTGGGTGGGATGGGGTGGGAGTTGGAGGGAAAACCCATCAGCAAAGTTCGAATCTTGAGTTCTACGGTGTGGATTATAAAATCAATATAACAAGAAGACAAACAAGGCACTAAGTATCGGGAAGCATTAAAGTTTGTTTGAAAGGAAAACTCCGCGTCTGTCCTTTTCAAGTCACGTGTTTGCGCGTTCAGCCTTCCAACATTTTCTTTTCTTTCGTTCTATCTTTGATAGAAATTTTTTGAGAATAATTAAGATTTTTACTACCAAAACAGACCCATACTTCAAAAATTCTCAAAAAAATATATGTAAAAGCAGCATCTTTTCTCAACATTTTAAATGCCTGAACATATCGGTAACTTGAAAATTAGGCTAGTTATAGCCATTTTTGTCATATATCTTCTTCTTCTTCTTTATTGGCCTTCACAACCGTTTGACGGTCTGGGCCTCTGCAAGTAATGCTCTCCAGTCGCTTCTGTTCCGTGCGAGCTGGCACCAGTTGGTCACACCAAGCTTGGCATTATGTGCCCGCACCTGGCCCTGTTTGTCTCTTCCTCCATAGTCAGCCGCATTCGATTTTTACGCTCTTTTTACTGGAGCTTTCTCGTCCATCCTGTGGACATGTTTTAACCAGTGCAACCGCTGCAGCGGTACCACAATGGAAATTAGCACGGAGCATCTATCGGAGGCATTATCCGTCAAATACTCAAAAGACCTGGAGAGAAACAGATCTACTATAACAAAAGCTGTAGCAATTGCTAGTCCTGTTCGTCTTAAGCGCATTAAGGACAACATCAATACACCGCCAAATGCGCAGCCCACCAAGTACACTCAGGAAGAAGCTTTGGCCCTGTTTTTGGACGTGGGATTTTCCAAGCAGAAGTATAAGATGATGAGAGACTCGTTAAGGAAGCACAACGTGGACATTCTTCCCAGCTACGAAGACATAACTGCTGCAAAAAAGGAGGCAGTTCAGTCCCTGTGGAAGTCACCGAAGTATCGGCACAAGTAAAACTTCGGACTTGGTGGACCACACAGCGAGACGCATTATGCAAAGTCTACCCGAATCGGAATTGGAAGCATTGCCAGAAAACCTGACCCTATTCTGCAAATGGGGCTGCGATGGATCATCGGGACAGAGTGCTTACAAGCAAGTGATTAGTTCCGATGACGGCCCAGTGAGTGATGCGAACATGTTCATGGCCTCACTTGTCCCACTGCGGCTGAAAAGTGGAAATGTGGGATCACTGGAAAAATCCTCGGCTTCATCAGTACATTTCTGCCGGCCAATAATGTTCAAATATGCCAAGGAAACGTCCGAACTAACTTTAAGCACTGTTAGCAGTATAAAGGAGGAAATATCTGCTCTGAGGCCAATCCCCTTCGAAACGACAGGAGGAAAAGTCGTCCGGATTGGGTTTAATGTTTCTTAACTATGGTTGATGGAAAAGTCTTGAACGACAAAACGAACACCAAATCAACTCTGACATGTGCCATCTGCAGAGAAAGCAAAAAGACTTTCAGGAGTTCGAGACATCGGAAACGGACGAGCATAATTCGAATACGGAATTTCCCCATTGCATGCGAGGATCAGATGCATGGAATTCATGCTCAAGTTGGCATATACTCTTCCACGAAAAGGAGACGACCCTGATGACATTACCAACTCCAAAACAATGGAAAAAAGGAAGGAAACAGGATATACAACAGAAGTTCTTGGCAGAGCTCGGGCTAAAAGTCGACTGTCCGAAGCAGGGCTATGGAAATACAAATGATGGAAATACATCCCGGAGATTCTTCAACGACGATGAGGCAACTGCTCAGATAACAGGAATTCATCTGGATGTCATCAAACGGTTTAAGATCATTCTCAATGTCTTAAGCTGCGGCGAAAATATTGATGCATGCAGATATGGAAAATATGCCAAGGAGACAAGAGATCTTTTACGTGCAAAGTACCCAGAGAAAAAACTTACTCCTACTGTTCATAAAATATTGGATCATGGTGAGAAGCTTATACAACAACAACTTTTATCGATGGGAGAGTTGTCAGAGGAAGCCCAAGAATCTAAAAACAAGGACTACAAAAGGTATAGATATGCGAACACGTGCAAAATATCTCGACATCAAGAAAACACAGACCTTTTCAACATGTTGTCGGCCTCCTCTGATCCTCGTATCTCATCTCTCAGACACATCAGGACACTCGCGGAATTAAACAACGAATATTCACCAGAAATATTAAGTCTATTAAACACTAATGATATGAATACCTATACTGACAACATTTTAGAAGAAAATCATTCGCCAACTTTTAAAGGTCCATAAATCCTCCGAAGAATCTTTCGTTCGCTGCTGTCATTGTCCATGCTTCTGCGCCGTATTGCAGGACTGGGATGATATTGGGTTCTTCGCTTGAGGTCTCTGCTCATGAGCTCCCTACTTAGCCCGTAGTAGCATCGGTTTGCAAAAGTGATTCTGATGTTGTTGTCGCTGGTTATTGTCGTTCCGAAGTAAACAAAATCCTCTACAACTTTAAAGTTGTATTCTCCCATTGTAACAGATTGTCCAAGACGCAAGGACTTATTGTCCGCGGATACTAGGTATTTCGTCTTGTCCTCATTTACCGCTAAATCCATTATTTCAGACTGCCTCTCAATCTCTGAAATCTCTAAGGTATCGCCCTGCCTAAAACCTCTTTTGGTATCAAATGGTTCGCAGAGGTTCGTTTCTATTTTGACGGAGCTTTGCGCACTTCTCAACGTCATCATGCAAAGTCGAACGTACTTTGCTGGTATACCTCGTACATACATTTTGTCATATATCAGTATGGAAAATTTTAACTGGCCATGCACTTGCACTGGTGGCGATTTTAATCGTTAATCATTGGGGGTGATTAATACCAAACGGAACTCATTTTTTTTGCAGTTCCTTATATTTTGATTTGATAAGACTTGTACGTACCTAACTGACTGTTACAATAAAGATAACAGTGCCAACTTTATGGCTGGCGAGGCACAATTTCACAAAGACCAAGTGTAGACCAAGTTATTGACCTTCCACAGAGCCTCTTTTCTCATCGCTCCATCTTTTACCTTTCTAACTGAGCTGCCAAACTCTATCAAAATATCAAAGGTTATACCCTTTCACAACCTGAATGGACTCCACCCCTTAACCATTGGTTGGAAAGGTTCTTTTTTTGCCCAATGCCACAATGACATTTCAGTTTTGTCAAACTGGCACAGAAGGGCCAATAAAATTAATTGATTTTGGTTTCTTGTGCTATGTTTTTTTTTTTTTTGTGAACATTTGATTTTGCATTTTTTTTTTGTTCGTTTTGGGTGCTGTGACAGTTAACCGCATTTGATTGACACGATTTCGTTTTTCTCTTTTTTTTTTGCTTTTCTGGTTGGTATTCTGGCCCAATAAGTTAACAACCAATTGAGATTTTGCTTTACCGTTCGCCCTTTTTTGAAAGGAAATGACCAATTGTGAGCGTAAACGATTTGCCTTTGTATTGATTTCCATTTTTATTAACCAGCATTTAAATGCAATGAAGTGAAATGCGAGTAGCATTATTTTATGTATATTTATTTTATTATTGTATAGTGCAGATGGCATTTCATGGATGATTTAACCGGCTGCCTAACAGTATCGTCTGTGGCTGTTATTTCGTTTGTACGTTTGTGTCAGTGGCGTAAATGAAAAGGCAAACGGGGCGTATGATTAATGTGGTTTACATATGAAAACTCTGTCTCTCTCTTCTTCTCTCTCTTTCTGCACTCGATCTCTGTCTGTTTCTCTGGTTGTTGTTTGGTAGTGCTTATTCAATAATTTATTGCCTGGCAGCCACAGCCACTTACAATGTCAGAAAAATGTGCGAAAAATATGCATAAAAGTATTACATACCACGACGACTCCCGCCCCCCGCGCGTCTCTACACATATTGATAAGGAAAATGAAAGTGTGTACACTCACAAACAGACTTTAAGAGTTTTTGCTTCTGACAACAAAATGTTCTCATTAAGACTAAGCTAAAAAATAGAACCAAATGAGCTTATGGACAAATTTTTCAGAGTGCTTTTTATTGTGAATTATTTTAGATAAATTTGAAGTCATTTAGCTTGAAAAAATCTGATGAAATACAGCAAACTATTAAGCCTAGAAAGAGAGAGTTAACACTTAGAAGACTTGGGAATTATTTGAAAACAAATGTATCGATAAGTATTTTAGCGATAAGGTATTTTAAGACAGAGACGATAATCACACTGTATATAGAGTAATGACAGACGAGACATAGATTAGAGAGACCGAGATGAACAAGGACAGACGTTCTATATAAAATGGACTGAAGAAAACCCGTATGGACCGTGTAAATAGTAAATCGTGTGTAAATAGTGTATAAATAAATGCCCAAAATCCGATAATAACCACCGTTACAAATCAATCCAATTAAGCGAATTACTCGTTCCTCCTATAAAAAAGAGACAAAATAAAATACGGATTAGATTGCAATAAAACATTACAGGGTTGCCCAATTAACGGACAAAAATTTTTTTTTAAAATCAAAGAAAAAAATAAAAATTTGGCGGTTGGCAATCTTAATCATTTAATTTGTTCCAAGTAGATTTGTTTACATCCATTTTTGAATATGATATCTCTCAAATGGCCGCCTCTGGCGTTGATGGCGTATTTGTGCCCTTTTTGCAGCATATTTCCATCGATTTCGCCAACATTTCGGCCGGAATAGCGGCTATTTCTTCACGAATGTTGTCCTTGAGCTCTTCTACGGTCCTTGGCTTGTTAACGAAACTAAAATACGAAGTCAGGCGGCGTCAAATCGGGCGAACCATCACCTTTCGAGCATCAAACGGCCCGGAAACAATTTCTTCAGAAAATCGATTGTTATGCGACTTGTGTGCGGTGGAGCGCCGTCTTGTTGAAACCAGAACTGCCTCATACGCTTTCGACGAATAATTGGCATCACAAAATTGGTCATCATGTCGCGATAACGCTCCTGGTTGATGGTAACAGCATGGCCATTTTCATTTTGGAAGAAAACGGCCCAATGACCGTTTTTCTGCACTAACGCCGCACCAAACTGTGACTTTTTCGTCATGAAGAGGCACTTCTTGAATCTCCTGAGGATTTTCAGTGGCGTAAATACGGCAATTTTGCTTATTTACGGTCCCATTAATGAGAAATGGGCTTCATCGGACATGATAATTTTGTTCCAAAATTGCTCGTCATCTTCGGCCATTTCGATGACTCTTTAGGGCCCATTCAATCGACGGAAGGCTTGTCCGCAACAATCTTTGCGTCAATTGAATTTTGTGCGGGAACAAATGCAAATCAACGCGAATAATCCGTTGTAAAGTGGACCGAGCCATGCCCAACTGCTGAGAACGGCGTTTTTGGGATGTTCTTGGGGACCTCTCAACACTGGCTCGCACGGCAGCGATATTCTCGGCCGATCGCCTTGGTCGACTTTTATTTGGCCTCTTCGGATTAGAAGAGGCTCAATGTTGAAATTTTTTCGTATAAACGCTTAATGGTGTTCTTAGAAGGCGCACTTTTCACATTTTTTAATTTTTTAAAAAGCACGTTGAGTTTTCACAATTGACTTGTTCTGTTGAATGTAAATTTCAACTATTCTATAACTATATTCGACGGACCCATCTGGCAACGCCATAACTTTTGACAGAGATGTCAGATCGCTTAATGACATACCGCGTTTGAAGCGTCAAACCAGATTTTTACCATGGAACAATACACGCCACGCGAGCGCTCTGAAATAGTTGAAATTTACATTCAACAGAACAAGTCAATTGTGAAAACTCAACGTGCTTTTAAAAAATTAAAAAATGTGACCGAAATGTGAAATGGGACCTGAAATAAGCAAAATTGCCGTATTTACGCCACTGAAAATCCTCAGGAGATTCAAGAAGTGCCTCTTCATGACGAAAAAGTCACAGTTTGGTGCGGCGTTAGTGCGAAAACGGTCATTGGGCCGTTTTTCTTCCAAAATGAAAATGGCCATGCTGTTACCATCAACCAGGAGCGTTATCGCGACATGATGACAATTTTGTGTTGCCAATTATTCGTCGAAAGCGTATGAGACAGTTCTGGTTTCAACAAGACGGCGCTCCACCGCACACAAGTCGCATAACAATCGATTTTCTGAAGAAATTGTTTCCGGGCCGTTTGATGTCGAAAAGTGGTGATTTGGACTGGCCACCGCGTTCGCCCGATTTGACGCCGCCTGACTTCTTCTTGTGGGGATATTTGAAGTCAAAGGTTTACGTTAACAAACCAAGGACCGTAGAAGAGCTCAGGGACAACATTCGTGAAGAAATAGCCGCTATTCCGGCCGAAATGT
>JAEIFU010003187.1:0-31790 GCA_018904235.1 Lordiphosa stackelbergi | reverse complement strand
TGAAATATATGTAAGACATATTTTTCGTACTCATGGCGGTAGGCACCATATTTGAACATACAAGTGTTTGGCACGAGGTTTTAAGTTGAGTAGGACAACTATACAAAACATTAAAAAGGATGAACAACTTTTCATTGGAGGAGAAGATGGCTCTAGCTCATCCATGAAAAGCATTATGATGCTGAGTTGACAAAATTATCTGGGAAAGTATAGATATTTATTGAGTTTAATTATGCTATTCACAATTGATTGTTTTTGCTAGGAGCAACGCAGCTTGGGCTTCGTCAAGGACAGCGCCACCATTCGCTGGCAGCGTCCTCAGTGAAAGTGTGTGCAGAGTGAAAGCGGTAGTGTTGTTTCTCTTAAATGCATTAAAAGTGGTGCAAAAACAACATAAACTTGCGAGGGTGTGTGTAAAAAACACAAACGCCATCCCAGGACCAGCAAGCGAGCATTTGCGAGACTATAAAATTAAAACAGAGCTGATGGAGAAAGAACGTAAGACAAATTTTTATCGCAAAGCACCGACGAAAGCTTTCCGGAAACATGCGATAAGGTCAGTGCCGGCAAAAAAACAATGAAAGAGAGAAAGAGAGGAAGTAAATAATTCATTAAATCTTGTATCGGCTAAAGAAATATTAAAAGTATCGCAAAACGCTCGCTTAACCATTTCTTGCGACACGTAAACGAGACTCCACGCTAAACTGAACGACATATGAATCAATTTCTATCTTTTTGATCCGATTGCGAGTTTTCGGGTTGGTACAAGTTCACTCATTTGCGATATCGTTTGCGGCGTTTGGTCATAATCGCCGGCGCATTTGACTACGGGGTGCTAAAAAATTGTTTTGTGCACCGATAAAAAAATGTGTGATTCTCTTTTCAGAACATTAGCCTCCATTTGGAGGGCTGGATGATGAGGATCTTGGCCCAGCACAAGAGATTCAATTGTGGACGACGGCGATTCCGTATGTCGAACAGATGAGCTGCACAACTTTTCAATGGTCAGACTTGGGACTTCTTTGTCGCCGCAAGTCGTGTCAACATCTAATCTATGCCGTTGCATTATAAATAGATAACATCGAGATTCCATGGCCAAAACAGTCGATTCTGCCCTTTCCCTAGTCCTGTCCAAGGAGCACCAATTGCCTATTGGAGCAAATTATTGGAAAATTACAATAAAAGGTCACGATGAACCTACAAACGATTTATTTATTTGCGATTTATGTACGTTTTACATCTGGCTCCACTTGGATCTTTACTGCAAGTAAGGACCCTGAACACCTAGAAGCCTTTACTACCGTTTCTTACAAATCACATAAAGCTATTGTAGCAAATATTGCATCATTAAAAGCTACCATAACTATTCGCTGTCAATTAGTTTAAATTTTCCCGCCAAGTTAAATTTGAAAACAAAGCAACTAGAGATGAGCGCCTTATTTCGCACTTGCTATGACGAAATAATATGAACACACACTTCCACAAATAACAAAAAAAAAAAAAAAAAAATTTTAACTCCCAAAAAATAACAAAAAAAAAAAATACAAAAACAAACCAAATATATTATTAAAAAAAAATTAAAAAAAAAAAAAACCAAATTAAAAATTAAGAAAAGATTTTTGACAAAAGTCATAACACTTATATCCTCAGTACAGGAGTTCAAATGGAAATAAAAATTAATGATTCTAGACAATTTTGACATGCTGAACCCGAATCTGGTTTTATAAACTCCATATCTTCCATGGATTAGCCGCAAACTTAAATTAAAATGCAGAAAATGGCTCATTTTACCCCTTTTTGGTACATTCGAATCTCGTAGAAATCCGATTATTCTGAAAATGATTTCTTCTTTGTAATATAGCATCAAACCTAGAGTACACAAGAAATAAACAAAATCTGTTTCATCGGCCACATTATCGGGTGCTTTTCGATTTAACAATAGTGTAGTTGTAAGGCAGTGCTGTTGAAAAATTTGAAAAAAGGCGGGACACGCCCTTAAATTTTAACAAATATAGTTCGAGTCATATGCACTTTGGATTACAAGGCGATTTTGTTAAAAGTCCAACCGATTCTGCTAAATTCTCTCACAAAATTTCACACAAGTCAGCCATTTTTTGCGGATTGATCATGAACTTATAACCTATGAAATGACTAAAGTATTTAATTTATTGTATACATATTGGTACGTACTATTGAATGTTGAGATCGAAAATTTAAAAATGAGCTGATTTCTACGAGATTCGAATGTACTACAAAGGGGTAAATTGAGCCATTTTCTGCATTTCAATTTAAGTTTACAGCTAATCCATGTAAGATATGAAGTTTATATAACCAGATTTGGGTTCAGCATGTCAAAATTGTCTAGAATCATTAATTTTTATAACCATTTGAGCTCCTGTACTGAGGATATAAGTGTTTTGACTTTTGTCAAAACACTTTCTTGACACTTTTAAATTGCGTTTTTATTTGTTTTTATATTTTTAAAATGCTAAAACTGGATGGATTTGGGCTACTTTTTGCATACTAGTTCTAGGGACGATACAGAATTAAAATAAAATAAGAACAAAATTTTTCCATTTATAGAAAGCTTTTGCAATAAAAGTGTAAAATGTGAATTTTTTCCTGTGTCAAAACACTTTCTTGACATTTTTTTAAATTTATAAAATTTATTATTTTATATTTTTATATAATATTTTATTAAAAATAATAAAAAAAAAAAAATAAATAAAAAAAAAAAAAAAAATATAAAAAAAAAAATAAAAAAAAAAAAATTTAAAAATAAAAAAAAAAAAAAAAATAAAAAAAATAAATTCCCCCAAAAAAACAAATTTAAATAACAACAATAAAAAAAAACTGTACTTTTTTTTATATAATTTAAAAATAAATTTTTATTAATATTTAATTTATAAAAAAAAATAAAAAAAAAATATAAAAAAAAAAAAAAAAAAAAAAAAAATAAATAAAAAAAAAAAAAAAAAAAAAAATAAAAATAAAAAAAATAAAATAAAAAAAAAAAAAAAAAATAAAAAAAAAAAATAATTTATAAATAATAATTGGGAGAAAAAAAAAAAGGATGGTATTAAAGACATTTAAAATTATATATAATAATAAGGTATTAAAATAGCACTGTTAATCAATGATAGAGTTTCTTGCCTATTTTCATTTTTTTTCGCAGATTTGAAAAAAATGTACGCTTTGATAAGCTATAACCCCCATATTTGTTATCCGATTTCAAAATAAATATTGGATCGGTTAGTTTGGAATATATTCGGCCCTGTTCCGAATTCCGAGTCGGTTTTCGTGTAAACGTTTGCAAGTGGAATACCAATTGAACAATTTTACATGGAAGTTGACAATCAGATCTATGGTTACTTGATCCGGTTTGAAGAAAATCAGAATTTCTTAAGCAATTGAAACTAGGGATGTCGAAATATCGATATCGAATACTTGTAGAATATATTTTTGGTGTGTATTTTTATAAGATTCGGCCACAAAAAGGAAGATTTTCTGAAGGCATTCTCTTGGATATTACTAGTATTACTGACATTACTAATATCCAAGAGAATGCCCTTAGGAAAACCTTCATTTTTGTCCAAAAACCAAAAAAAGTATTCATAAAAATATCGTCAAAAGTTATTCGATATCGATATTTCGACAACCCTAATTGAAACCGACTGTTCAATGTCAAGTGGAATCAATTCGACAAAAAGAAACGACCCGATCTAGTAACCACAGACATTCTTCGCACCTTCCATTTTGATTTGTAAATTTGAAATAAGAAAAGACAACGTTTACACGGAAACCGACTCGGAATTCGGAACAGGACCGATTAATTGATTTTTGAGGCAGTTTGAGGCCCGAGGGCTCCACTGTGCGACGGTGGCGCCCTCTATCCGGGAAATATACAAAAACGATAATTATCGATAGACGTTCAGGTGTGACTCGTTACCTAAAAAGTACTCGTGTCACATAGCTCGTGACATTTGCAACACGTTTCTTGTTTTGTTAAAAATTTAAATAAATTAAATGAAAAATCAAGAGTTGGTGGACTATTTAGAGTCCTGTGGCGTGTGTAGAATCTGTCAGTTGCGTTATCTCAAAGCACGCGGCACAGAATATAAAAATATAACTAAAACACTGCAAAGGGTAAGCAAACGCCACAGAGGGTGAGGCTACATGAAAAATACAAGCTCACCTTGTTGTTTCCTTTCAGTTGGATGTAAAAGTTAGCGAGGAGAAGGAGCCTTGCCTTAAAAAGCCGCGTCTCAACGTGTGCTCCCTGTGCCTGGGTCTGTTCTCTGAGGATTTCCAACACGAATTAATACAAAAAATTCTATCGTCGGATTTTGGCAAATATGACACCCCCGGCATAGTGTTGGCCTTCAGTCTGCCCATCTGCCTACAGCTGCGTCAGTTGTCCATGTGGTTTGCTTTACAACGAAAATTTGGCTGCTCCAACATTTCCGACACTTGCCCTCCAGATGTGCCTCTAAAGGAGGCTGTCAAGCTGATACTACATCCCATTGTATGCTCACAGCTAAGCAAGGAACATGATCCAAATGGTCTGATGATCAACATAGATGTAAGGCATCCCCTGGAGCGGGAAGAGGTGGACAAGTTGACCAAATTGCATACAGAAGCCTTTCCACAGCGTCAACAAAAACGTGTAGAAATCTCCCGGGGTTTATTAGAAAAGCAATACCAACCGGCCAGGATCAAGGCGGAAATGTTTGAGAAATATCTAAGCATACCACCTGCCTTAGGGGAGCAACCGTTGGAACTGCAATCCATTGATTTAATGGGTCCCTTTGTGTGTGTGGCGGGAAGATATCGCAAATTGAGTCGCCAATTGTCGCATACTCCTTGGATTCTCAATGGCCAACGTTTGATGGAGGACAGCATTGAGGAGTTTATAATACGCCAGGTGGCTCCACATTTCAGTGAGCAGCAGGACAAAGTCACCTTCATGTCCAGTGGACGCGAGGATGTGGATGTACGCTGTTTGGGCAAGGGACGTCCCTTTGTTTTGGAAATACCAAATGCCATGAAAAGTTCGCTCAGCCCGCAACGGGCCTATGAAATGGAACAGGCGGTGGATAAATCTGGCCAGGTTTCCATTGTTCATCTCCAGGTGGTGCCGCGGGAACAATTGGTACACATCAAGACGGGGGAGGAGCTGAAACGTAAATACTATCGCGCCTTGTGCGCTTTAAAAGAGCCAGTTACCCTGGAAATACTAGAGAAATTGCAAATTTCCAAGAGTTTTGACATACAGCAAAAGACACCCATACGAGTTTTACATCGACGTCCATTACACACCCGACCACGCACCATTTATAGCCTAAAGGCGCGTATACAACGTGATAATCCAAGAGCTTTAATCATAGATGTGGTCACCCAGGCGGGCACTTATATTAAGGAGTTGGTTCATGGCGAATTTGGACGAACCATACCGTCCATTGCCTCGATTATAGGTAAACCTATAGACATACTAGCTTTGGATGTGGTGGGCATTGATTTGGATTGGCCACCAGAGGTGGATAATGATTTGCTTAGATTAAGTGATTAAATGTGGAAATTAACAAAATTTTGAATTTTACTGGCGGTGTGACCAAATTCACCAAAGAATTATTAAAAAACATAGAGTTTTTGTTCCCATTTAATAGCGGCGCAAATACCCACTAGAAGTTCACTGTTATTTCTCTCTTCAAACACTTTGGGTTGAGGCTGCAGCTTTCAAGTATCGGTTAAGAAATCTCTAGAGATTTAGGGGTCAGTTGTTTTGAAAACAACCAATCCAAATGTCGGTGTTCCACAAATGTCGGAGATTTCATTTTCTGGAGTTAGCTTCGGAGTCGCTGGCAAAAAACAGCTGACTGGAAGTTATTGCGTTGTGGCTGCCACGGCAGGGTTGTCGGCTTCCAAAATAATTTAAATAAATGTTGAATTCAAATTATTTCAAAAGTTTGTAAACCAAATGCTGAAAGCGTTTTGGTATGCACTGAGTTCCAAACTAATAAATAATTTTTAAGCCAATAATACTCAATTTTATCGGGTTAAGAATTAAAATAACTCTGAGCTTACAAGTGAGTGGAGTGCACAAAAATAAATTCAAAAATGCCCGCGGTTGCATTAATTGCTTTGTATATTGCTGGGAGCAGACGAGGGAAACAAAATCGTTGCAAAAGTTTCAGAAATGATGCAATCCTTATTTTATTTTTGATAGAGTAAGCTGTTTTCTGCCGAGATATGCAACTGCTGTTCCATATGGCATTACTGTCTTTTCCTCCGGAGTTCAATGTAGCCACCATAAAATCATCCTACAACTTTTAAAAATCAAAATAAATGTAAAAAGTGAAGTTGAAAGTTTGACCGTGACAATCTTGTCTTCCATTTCGTGGTTTGAAATTATCGCCGACATAATTTATCGATAGGTTTATTTTCGATACTTCATTGAATTAACCTATTAAATCATATTTTTTACACTGCTCATTTATCCACATAATCTTGTTAAATTTGTACATCGTTTAAGAGCATAAACTCTTAATTTTGAAAAGAAAATTAGAACTCCGAAAACTTTATTGTCATAATTGGAAGAAGTTGGCAGGTTGCTCTTGTTGCTTTCTGCAGCTGTCAGTCTTTTGCATTGTTTGGTGGACAATATTTAAAAATTAATTTTTATTACTTAAAACCCTTTAAAACTTTAATAATATTAATGCAATTCAATCGGTTAAGCATTCAAGTTTGTGTTCCTCATTATTCTGATTTGGCTCAAATTTCTTTATTCGCAAAACATAGGCCAAATGTCGCCACAAAATTTGCAACATTTGAAAACAACCAAAAAAAGGTTTCAGGAACACCGACAATTGCTTTTGGGTTGCTTTTGGGTTGTTAGAGGTTTGTAGAACACGGCCGTCCGAATTTTAAATTAAGTAAATTTCAGGGTCGTGCCAAAACTAATTTTTTTAAGGTTGTCAACATGGTTGTAATGCTACATTTAATGTGCATCGATGCTAATACATCTAATCCGTGTTCTACAAACCTCTAACAACCCAAAAAGCAAACCCAAAAAGCAATTGTCGGTGTTCCTGAAATCTCTTTTGGTTGTTTTCAAATGTTGCAAATTTTGTGGCGACATTTGGCCTATGTTTTGCTAATAAAGAGATTTGAGTCAAATATAATAATGAGGAACACAACTTGAATGCTTAACTGATCGAATTGCATTAATATTATTAAAGATTTGATGGGTTTTAAATAATAAAAATATTGTCCAGCAAAACAAAGCAGCAGAAAGCAACAATGAGCAAACCTGCCAACTTCTTCCAATTATGACAATAAAGTTTTCGGAGTTCTAATTTTCTTTTCAAAATTAAGAGTTTATAGTCTTAAACGAAGTACAAATTTAACAAGATTATGTGGATAAATTAGCAGTTTAATAAAATATGATTTAATAGGTTAATTCAATGAAGTATCGAAAATAAACCTATCGATAAATTATGTCGGCGAGAGAAAAAAATTTTCAAGCCACGATAAATATTGGGCTACAGATAAATTTAATTTAGCAAAAAGAAATTTCGATCATTATAAATGCACAAATTTTTATTAAACCCAGCCCAACCTCTTTGTGTGGCACTTTGATGCCAAAAGTTAAGATTTTTCAAAATTCCAAATTTGACATTAATGTTAACACAGTGAATTGGAGCAATAGTAGTCTTATTACTTAACTTATGTTCTTTAATTTTAGTGAAAAACAAAATTATTTTTCTTTACAGAAATTTAAATTTTTAATTTGGAAATTTGCCCCTAAGGGGTTGGGGGAGACAAAAAAAAACTATTTTTGTTTATAGCTTGTGTTAATTTTTTTTTTTGATTCCACTTAATTTTTAAATCATAATTATATTGTACTTTAATATACATAAAAAAATTAAAATTATGTATTTACATGAATATTTTTTTTTGCACATTTATGCTTGTAGCGTGCGACACTTTTTTAATTCTACCCAAAAACCGAATTTTTTTTTCTTCTCACTTTGCTTGCTTATTCACGTACTGATAAGAAGAGCATCAAATTTGAAGATTAAATACATAAATTAGAGTACCTATTGGAGATTGTTATCTGTAACGGTTATTTTCATGCTGTTTATGTTTTGCTTATTGCATTCATCTTATCTATAACGGGAAAGTTGACTTCATTTTAAATTTGGTTTCAACTAATTCGTCTTCGAGAATCACTTTTGAATAAGCAGAGGACAAGTGATCAATCAAGTGAAAATATGAAGACGTGTGCAGAGCGCTGTAAGAGTTATCGCGAAAAAGTTAAGTCGAATAAAGAGTTGTCAGAAATTGTTCGCGTAAAAAATGCAGAGAGAATGAGAACATACAGAAAAAACTTAAAAAACAAATTGAAAGAAAATAAGGCAATTATAGAGAATGTCAAGACGTACAATCGAAACCGTATGCAAAGCTATCGAAATAAATTAAGAGAAGAAAACCCAAAAGACCCAGAACATTCAATTGCATCATCAAACAATGGATACAAGTGCAAGAATACCCTTTACAAAGCAATAAAGAAAGTGGAAATGGCATTACCAAAGGACAAAAAAAAAAAAAAAAGGATATTATTAAAGTGCTTGTAGAGAAGTATTTAACGGACGAGGATGAACACGGTTCAACAAATCAAATAGACGAAGATAAGCAAACCATTGAAGACTTTTACAACAGCGATGACATTTCAACGGAAACTGCCGGAAGAAAGGCAACATTATTGAAGCACTCTGACTTGCCAATTTCTAAACGATTTATGATAATAACTATAGAAGAAGCGTACGAGATTTTTAAAGCAACGTATCCAAAGAAATTAATTTCTCGCAGCAAGTTCTACAAATGTAGACCAAAACATATTGTGCAATCCAGCAAGCTTCCTCACAATATGTGTGTTTGCCAATACCATGCAAATTTCTCATTCTTGCTAGAAGCAAGCAATAAAATCATTAAATCCATTCCATCAAACTTCGGCCACTTTTTAAAAAAAGTGTGTTGCGACGAAGCCAATGAAGTTTGTATGAGAAACGAGTGTGATGAATGTGTTGTAGAAATTGTAGATTCTCTTGTCCCTTTAAATGAAATTAATCGGCTCGAAGACAGTGTCGAATGGAAAATTTGGCGAATGATTGATAAACGCATGGTGCTTAGCCAAACAAAAGGAACTGCTTTTGATGTACTCAGCGAATTGCAAATGCACTTGCCAAAATTTAAAACGCATTGTTATGTTAAAAGAGTACAACAACAGTACTTTCAAAAACGGAAAATGTCCATTGCTAAGGATGAGGTTGTTTTGCAAATTGATTTTGCCGAAAACTATCGCCTAGTCAACCAGAATGAAATCCAATCAGCTCACTTTAGCTACTCACAAGTTACTATTTTTACTTGTGTCGCCTTGTTGCACACTGGAACAAAATCATTTGCGATCACGAGCAATGAGCTAGCACACAATAAATATGATGTGTACTGCTTTCTAAGCCTAATTATAAAAAAATTAAAAAAAAAACATCCCATTTCGAAAATATTTATTTTTTCGGATGGCTGTGCTAGCCAATATAAAAACAAATTTATCATGTCGAGCCTCCCACATTTTCGGAAAGAGTTTAATGTTTCCCACTTTGAGTGGAATTTCTTTGCAACCTCTCACGGAAAAGGCGCTGTTGACGGAATTGGGGCTGTTTTAAAGAGAAAAGTTTGGCAAATGGTCAAATGTAAGAATCTCATTTTAAACAATGCCCATGACTTCTTCAAATTGGCCAGGAAAAATATACCTAGCATTTACATTTTGTATGTAAGTAGCACTTACATTCGAAATACCACAAGTTCGCTGCTGGAGAGATGGGCTCACGTATCGAGCATACCGGGAATTAAAAGCAATTATTATTTTGCATCATATGAGGAGAATGCATTGTTAATGGCGTTTACGGCAGACTCAAAAATTAAGAAAATTAATTTGTAAAAAAATAAATTGAACATTTCTTTATATATTATATATTGTTATGAATAAAAACTGTTAATAAATACATAATATATCAAAATACTTGTTAAGCACATTTATGAATATAATAAATAATGTTTTATTTAAATAAAACGATTTTTGTCTTATGTTAATGCCAGTGGAAAAAGTGTAGCGTGCGACACGTAGCGTGCGACACAATGGGTTTACGGCTTTTCTAAAAATCCGTAAACATTATTAAGACCAAACGATCAGTTTTTGTCTTCTAATATTCTTAACTTTCTTTAGGATATTAACTTTCATAGGGTTCATTTTGCATAATTCGCTAAAAATTGCGTTTGAAATGAAAATTTTGAAACTAACTTCCACTTTGTGTAGCGTGCGACACGTCACAATTTTATCAATTATTTTCAAAACAGTGACTCCAGTGAAATTGAACCTTATTCCCTCCGAAAGTACTCTCAATTCACTCTAAACAAATAACAAAAGTTTACGGTAAATCTTTAAAAAAGCCCCCCAAAAATTGATTTTCATTAGCTAAAATCGTGCGAATGTAGCGTGCGACACGTGGGATTTGCCCATATACCAAAAACTTAGACGGTTCATATGAGTTCATAAAAAGTTACAATCTATCAAAGATTAAAATCAGGAAGAATTTGCATGCAAAATTACAGACAACTTTAAAACGGTACCAAAAACAAAAATACACATATTTTAGCAAAAACTTCATCTCCATGAAAAGCTCTGACCTTTGACTAAATCACTCATTTTTACTTAAAATTAATCTATTTGTTTTTAGTCCAATTATCCTCCTTCTTGTAGCACGTGCAAAACTTGAATGATAAATGCATTCAGCAGCGACTTATCAAGTTTGCACTTTGGCAGGCTATTTTTAGAAATTAACGGTTCTTTTCCATGAAAATTTTTTTGTTTTGCTCTCTCCACATATTTGTTTACGTTTTTGCATTGTTGTTTTTGCCAATTGTGAGAATCACTTTTGTCCAGCTAGCTTGTACTAGACGAAACACTGTGAGACGGTGCGGTGACGGAGAATATTTATAATATTTTTATTATTATAAGTGCGCAATATATTGTTGGTGAGTATCGAATTTAATTACATCTGGGGACTCAATAGCACTTAAGTAATATTATTATCGTTAATTTGTCATTATTAATCAATTTTCTACTTAAAACAGGTCCTCCTGCGTAAACTATGAGCAACAACACACTTAAAGGCCAAGTCACTAACAATCATCCCTACCATAAGCAACCAAAGTCATCATGGCGAACATCAACAATAATAATAGAAGTAAACAAAAATATTGTAGTTGTTGTTTTGTAATATTAATTATATATCAATAAAATTTGCAAATAAACTCAAATCTAAAGTTGATTCTGGGGGTGACATTTTACACAAAAGGCATGCAAAAATCAGGGGTTCGTAAGCTGACGGCTCAGGTCTTCCTCCCTACGATATACAAAATCAGTGCATCTGAAGTACTGAGTTCGTAAGGAGAAACGCGAGACCCTAAGGCTGCCGCGTGACGTCACCCAAACGGTTAACGGTTACAACAACAACCCCTGAGTTTCACGGCGTTTCTTAAGACAAACGAAACGGAACCTTCAGATTTTCTCATGCCTTCTGGCGTGACAAGTTGGCATGAAATATGGACATCTGTCATTCATCCAAGTCCGACTGGGTATTTGAGTCTACTGCCACATGTAGTGTGTATGTAGAGGCGAAAAATATGTTTTATATATATTTCACACCTTCGAAATCATCACACATCGCGTGACTATCGGGTGACTATCGCGTGACACATTGACGTCGGGTGGCAACGCTGTGATATCGATATGTCAATTTCGCGCGTGAACTCCATACCAACTCACGAAATAGCAACCTGCGAAATCCGAGCGAAATCATTTTTTATATGGACTTTTTCATTTCGCGGATATTTCGCGGGTATCTCCATACCAAGCTTAAGATGTTAGATGTGAGATGTTGTCCGTGTGAATCGCTATTTCGCATCTTCCGAAAATTCCATGCGTTCCGCTGAGATGTGCTCACATGCACATCTCTATTGAGCATTTGGATCTGCATTTTGTTATTTTTGTTATTACAAACTGTGGTCACACTACATAAGTAAGCGTGGTTCCTGGAAATCCCGTCATTAAAATTACCGCCTGTTGTCGAATACCTAAGCACTTCATACGCCTATAATCCAGGCAATAAAATTGTAAGTAAACGACAGATGTTTTTACAGCTACCTGCACAGATTTAAGATAGTGTTTGTATCTATGCACATTGTACATACATGTACCTACTTTTCTGCATATATATGTACATACGCATGTGCAACTTGCATTCAGTCGTTTGCGTGCTCTTAAAGGAATCTTGTACTCTTTTTATTTGTAGTTGAAATGGACAAAGCTACATTAAATCTGATGTTGTCAAGTCTTGAGGGATCTCCGGAGGAGTCTATTTCAGACACCAATTCGGTAAGTAAAGCAAAGTCAATGACGAATTATTTCTCAATTCAATTGCAAATATATTTCAGTTGGACGATGGTTTTGTGCACTTGGACGATCTATGTGAGGGAAACTGTCGCCAACAACTACAATTGGTTCAACAACGGGCCAACAGTATTATCCAACTCAAAGACAGCCAATGCGAGGATGAGGATGAACTAATTACAGTTGAACAGTTGAACAGTTTAATGATGGATGATCTCATATTGTCCTTGAAGCTAAATACTATCGATTCGTTAAAGAATCAACTAAAACTCAAAGTGAATCCTGTTGATACTAATCAAACTGAAACAGAAAATCCAAATTTTGAATCCCATGAAGATCAGATGAAGAAACTTAATCTTGCTTTAAAGCAAGAATTCAACACAAAGCTCAAGGAAAAGGATAATCAGTTATCCAAATTGCAAGACGATTTGCTAACCGAAGCCAACAAAATCAAGGAGTTGTATATTATCAATGAAAACTTTAAAAAGCAAATTTGTAAACTCGAGAAGACGATTAATGAAGCGAAGGAAAATCTATCCAAATGGGAATCGAAAGCTAAAGCAGCTGATACCAAACATGAGAATGAACAATTAATAGTTGGATCTTCTACTTGGTATCCGTTTGACCCAGAAAAGAACTCTCGTGTTGCACATATAAAAATACCGGGGGCAATGTCCTTTACAGCGCCTTTAGAAAATAGCATAGATATAGCAGGACCAGGTTGGTTGGTTATGCAGCGTCGCTTAAATGGGAAAATAGATTTTTATAATAGAAAATCAAAAGATTTTAATGATGGTTTTGGCAATTTTGATGGAAATTTTTGGCTTGGTCTTGACAATGTGCATCAACTGACAACATATCAGCATTGTGAATTATTTATTCATCTCGTCGACTTTAATGACCAAATGAAATATGCTCGCTACGATCACTTTATTATTGGCAATCGAGATGAACAATACAAATTAAAATCGTTGGGAACCTATTCAGGCAACGCTGGCGATGCTATGCGAGCGTATGAAAACGGTCTATTCGCATATGGTAGCTATTATACCTACTTTTGGCACGCTTCTTCCAGCAGCTGGTGAGTCTGATTTGTTTATCTGAAACTATTTTATTATATTAAACATTTATTTATCATTTCAGTAACTTAAACGGATATTACTTTGACACTGAACGAAATGATCGTTACGGCATTTGGTGGGGCGAGGGCAACACAATTTCTCTTAAATCGGTTCAAATGTTGATTAAGCCAAAAATCAAATAATTTTTAATATTTAAATGTTTTCAAACGGAATACAATAATTAAGCTAGAATTTTACCTAAGACAAGTATAATGTAATTATGAATGAATAAGTTGCTAAAAATTGTGAACAAATGCATCTTTTAAGATTTTTTACATAATAAATGGAATATACAATATCAATTACGGTAAATAGTTTGTATATTATTGTAATTCCACGTTATAATTATGCGTCGTTTCGTACAGACCGCAAAGGGCAGTTTTTATCAATGTGTTCAGTGAAGTTTGAGTCACGAACGCGAACCTTTTCATAAAAATATAATGAAATTTAGATTTTTCACTGCATCTGCCTGGCTTCTGTACTTGTTATACACTGCCATGCACTTGAATAGGGACAAGCAACTATTGTATTTGACTGAAACAATCAAATTAAATCAAAAGGCAAATATTTTTTAGCATTCAGTACCAAGGCTGCAAACCGGTCCTGGACCGAACCCCTAAGAACCGGTTCGGTTCGGGTTTTTTTGGGTCCAAAGAACCGAACCATGAACCGAACCTCTAATATTTTTGACTCCTCGAACCTGAACCCGAACCGGACCGCTTTTTCAAAAAATTAGGTTCGGTTCAACATATTCAGGCATGTTCTCAATTCCAAAATCGAACGCAATTCTGCTTCGGATTTGTTTTTGTGTTCTGAATTTCGAATGAAATGGCTCCCTTTTTACTTTTTGCACTTCACTGGAAGTAGCGAAAATGGCACATGATACACAAGAGAGAAACCTGAATTCCAAGCGAAACGATCGAAAATGGAGCAGTGGGAAATGAGAGAGGCTGATTTTTAGGTTTCACTATACGTTTCTGGACACATTAAACAAAAAAATCGTTATAGATCAATTAAAGACTAGAATGCCAATTAAAATTCACTAACAATTTCTAAATTGATCACAGAATTAATAAATATGTACTTTATGCACATCCAGAAACTGTAAGAGTGCGTAATTTGGCACTTACTTTTCAATCCACCGACTAACAAGCATTACTTTTCAAAACGAAAAACTAGTTCGTTTTGGTGTTGCGAGAACATGAATCAATTCCACTTTCGAAAGGTTGCCGTGGAAGTGGAATTAATCACATGCCTGATTATGTAGTTCTTCCAACGACACTTACAGGGAAATATAGAAATTGCCTTTAATCTGACTGCTCTCATTCAATAAACTTTCCAATCCTACGACATTTCTCTAGGTCTGATTTATACTATCAATGTCGATAATGATGCGAATATGTATCGAGCAAAAGAACTTTTGAATGACAACTGCAGAGCAGAACAGGATGCAACTATAAAGGCTGTAATGTTGATAAAGGTTGCTCATGTGCATCAAAAGTATTTCTTGATTTGGAAAATGACCAAGTTACCTCAATAGATTTCTTGCTTGTTGTGTGTGCACAAACTCTAAATTTAGTAATTAACTATTTTTTTAGGGAAAGTTTGACATTAGTATACTATAGAGTTCCCATACTTCTCCGTACTCCCACTATATGAAATCTTTTGCTTATAGAAAAGTTACAACAAAAAACTATTGCTTGATTGTGAAACGCAATGGAACTTAACCTACAAAATGTGCTAACGTTTACTAACAATTAAAGATTTATGTATTCTGAGTTCTTTAAAGAAGCTCCACCTAAAATCTTTTCAATTGAAAACTGCAGGATTCACAATTACTACTAAGTGATTTTAATTCCGCTGGCTTTTCTTTTCGAGCAATTGTTGTTTTGATTATTACTATAAACTTTCGAGAAACGTTCTTTTATAATAAGCTCAGTGCCAATATTGGCTGCAGCGCTCTTACACCCGAGTTTTTTGTAACTTTGTCAACTTCTGCTGAAGCTCCAAAAATAAATTCTTAATGAGAGTTTTCAAAATTCAGTTTTAAATGAATCAACTTTTGATTGCAAGGAAGAGAAGTTTATGAAAGCCATAGAAAGCAATGAACGAATATCAAATATAAAATCTGTAAATGCTGTTAGAGATTCCTTTGACAACTGACCAAGATAACATACATCGACAAATCTTTTAAATTTTTGGTAAGGTCAAAAAAACGAATACTTAAAACAAATTACCTTAACTATACTTGATGTTTCAGCATCTCAGGTATCAGTTGAACGAGCCTTTCCAACATATAAGTTTGATCATCCTGGTCTAAGAGCTAGTGAAGCTAGTTCAACAGCTCACAGCTAAACAAATAAGTATTTATAAACCGAAACTATTCCTACGTTCAAGCGAACCGGGGTTCGAACCAAAACCTTGGGTTCAGGAGTTCCAAGAACCGGTCCGCGAACCGAACCTTAAGTTTTACAACGGGTTCGAACCCCCGGACCGAACCTTCTGCAAAATTTTAGAGGTTTGCAGCCTTGATCTCAACAACCATACTGTTACGAACCTGGTTTTATTCTTGGGCAATGCCGGCTAGCTCACTCGAACAGGGCGAAGTAATATCCCAATGCCAGCAGGTCGCACAATTCCAGCAAGTGGCGCATCTCTACCACACACAAAACAACAATTCAAAAGAAAAAAAAAAACATTCCTCTAACGGACAGAAAACTGGACAACGGGGTGTAGATGAACTACCCCAGCGCACCCACCCTACCAGTGCACTTTGGGCGAAATGACGATTTTTCTGGCATAAAGTCAAAAACCGATGGTATTAATTTCAAAAAGTGACTCTAATTATTGAAAGTGAATACTTCAATTAGATTAAAAAATATTTTTTTTCGGCCGGGTGGCACCTCTTCTCTTGTGGCAGCTCTCCGAAGTCAGCTGATTTATCAAAGCACGTGCTTGTGAAAATTTACGTAAAAAGTTCATGGTATTTGCAAAGTAAATAAATAGACAAGGCTTCAACAAAAAATTCAAGTTTAATATGGAAAACGATGCTCACGGTATGTAAAATTGATATCTGCTGTGATAAGAAACGAATTTGTGTGTTTTATTGTTATTGTCTGTTGTTTTGTTCATTGTGTTTTTTGCAGAAATATAACAAATGCAATTGTTTTCTGTGGAGTAACACTTTTGCGGCGCATGTAGGCGCATGCAACTAAAAATGGCAAGTTATTTGTTAAAGCCCCTGGTATAAACTGTTATTAATCTTTTTTGCCCATTTTTGCCCTTTATCGAATAATATGCATTTTTAGTGACATATGAGTTTTCGCAAGCACCTCTGATTGATATCACTAGTTTACAAAAATAAAAAAAAATAAATGACCCATTTCAACTGAAATATTTCTGTAGTGTAGTTTGGAATGGTGATTTCAAAAATTAATTTGCATTTTTTTTCACTTTTTCGGTAGGTGCTATTACATTTTAAGCCATATCTGACTTCATAATTGTCAAATAGACTCAAGCCAGATATGAATCGAAAGGTAATTCAGCTGCCAACGATAGCGTCAAACATTGTTTTAAAATCGGTTTAGTAGTTTTAATTTAACGACCAAATATATTTCAAAAAATTTAATTTTTTGCTCAAAAATGCAAGAAATTTCATTTTTAATCGCCTAGAAAAATATAAAAAAATCAAAAAAAAAATATTTTTATATTTTATACTTAAGAATCGCACTATTACAAAGACTATAAGGTATTGGTGAGGAAAATCGTGTCACACGTACCGTAGATGGATCAAATTGAGTAGAGGAACTAACAGTCAAATTTGAGTATTTTGAGTGAAACTTGTTTTTTTCTTCGTCTTTTGGTCACTTTATGAAGCTAGCGAAAAACCAGAACAAAAATTATAATCAAAAATCGAGCAAAAGTCGATGCAAACGGAAATTTATTTTTGAATAATCACGAAAATACCACATTTTTTTACACTAAATTGCTCACAGCTCCTGTGTATGTTCATTAGACTGAACATAATCATATGGGAAATTTTTTTTTTTAAATGTTCTGTTCCTCAGGGCGCAAAAAAATTCGTAATAATTTCTAGTTACCGTAATGAAAAACCAAACTTCGAAATTTTAACGTTTAATACTGGCGCCGTGGGCTTAAAGTTTCTTATTTTGATTTCCATTTCCCCTTTTTGTTTTACTTTTTCGTAGAAGTAACCTTTGAGATGCCAAACTTTGTTCTTGAATTAAAAATCTATTTAAAAAAATATTTTATGCAAAACAAAATGCAGGATATAGAGGATTCTAGCAGCATTTATTTGATTGGCGCGTTGCGGGCAGAGCTGGATTCAGCAAAGCTACCATCTACAATAGAAAAGATGTCTTGGCGGTTCTTCTGCATAATATAAGAGGATACAAATACTAATTAAGCGACAGCCTTAACCGCACTGTCCTTCAAATTGATGGCGTATTGAAATCATTTGGGCTTGCCATGAAACTAGGAAGAAATGTGTGCAGAAGCTTAAGGAAACTTTATGATCAATATGTGTCTCTCAGAAAGAATGCTGGTCGCGATAAAGAGTTGTTCACCAACAGAGAAAGGAATTTTATGGAGTATTTAGAAGGAATTTTTGATCTGCTTTAAATAAAAAGTTCAATTAAATTAAGTCCTGATGCTGCTTTTAAAAGACAGAGGTCCGATGATGAGATTCCAGTGAATTTTTTAAAGTCTGACCCAGAGCTGTGGCAAGACGACCATGAATATCTGGCAGCTCAGAAATTACTAAAAAACCTCAAAGTTGTGAATGATGTCGCAGAAAGAGGCGTGAAACTAGTTCAGGACTTTGATGGGCGTATTACACAACACGATCAGCATCATCTTCTTTAATGCATCGAAGAGCACAGACACATTTATCCAAATACCAAAACAGATACTCTTATAAATAAATTTTAATAACTACTTTTAACTTATACTTTTGTAATTTATTTTTAATTTTTTTCCACTGGGATTATTTTGGGCCGTCTTCTTTTGTTGCAGTTAAAACATAGTTGAACTCAGCTGTCCTCCAACGCGTTTCGGCGAGCCTTTGCTGCCTTCTTCAGGGAGTCAAAGATAGTTTGCAGCTATTACTAAAACATGACACCTTTTTATACCCTGTTCTCATTAAAAATGAGAAAAAGGGGATCATGAAGTTGTGCAAATTTATGTAACAGCCAGAAGGAAGCACCTCCGACCCCATAAAGTATATATATTCTTAATCAGCATGAACAGCCGAGTCGATTTAGCCATGTCCGTCTGTCCGTCCGTCCGTCTATCCGTCTGTCTGTCTGTATGAACGCGTCGATCTCAGAGACTGTAACAGATAGAGCCACAATTTTTGGCATGTATGTAGGTGTATACTGTACCCACATCGAGTTTGTTTCTGATTTGGAAAATTCCTCCTCCTCCATCTTTAAACAGCGAAAAACTGTCTTTCTCTCTGTATAAAAGCGTGGATCTCACAGACTATAAGAGGTGGAGCCACAAATTTTTGCATGTATGTAGGTGAATACTGTACCCACATCGAGTTGGCTTCAGATTTGGAAAATTCCACCTCCTCCATCTTTTAGCAGCGAAAAACTGTCTCTCTCTCAGTATGAACGCGTTGATCTCAGAGACTATAAAAGGCAGATCCACAAATTTTTGCATGTATGTAGGTGTATACAGTACCCAGAGCAAGTGTGCTCCAGATTTGGCAAATTCCTCCTCCTCCTTCTTCTAACCGCGAAAAACTGTCAGAGCTACAATTTTTAAGCTTGAACCTAGTGACTTAATATATATTCAGTTAGGCCGAATATCTGTCTGTTCTGTATACCACTATGAGATCGGAGCAAAAACACCGAAGATATGCAAGTGCGCCTCCCCATTTATTCAAATAAATTTTAAAATAAAAGGAATTCAAAGCTATAGGAACTAAATTACTTGGAACAGGGTATTTTGCTATCGGGGCACTCGACCGCAACACTCATACTTGTTTTTGTTGTCACACCCAATTTCAAAAACCCTCACCATAACAAAAAAAAGTGCTACCAATCTAGCCAAACGCTGATAGGGATTTACTCAGCTCGGGTAGCACTATCGATTCCGCATTGTGTAGTTTGATAGCTATTTTGACTGTTGCACTGTGTTTTATCTGTTTCAACACAATTTTGGAGAGTTGATCAAAATCGAATGAATATATCGTACAGCTGCCAAATAACAAACTGGCAGGAATATATCATGCTCCAAGGGTATATAAAATTCGGTCGAGCCGAAGTTAGCTTTTCTCTATTTTTAAATAATTCTATTCATGATTGATTTTTGTTACAAAAATTTCCATGCTGAAGCTGTGTTCGATGCATACAACAATTTATATTTGTGAATCTGCATTTTCCACCATGTTATTAATTAAAGATCAAAGCGCCTTTTCCGTAAAACCAACTTTATTGAGCTAAATCAACATCTTTCGCAGGTTGATTGGTCCTTTCTCGATTCTGATGCCAGTCCTTCTGTCAAAGTTAACCTGTTTTACCGCTCGCTCAATTTCGCTTTCGACTTGCACGTACCTTGTTCCTCATTATCTGTAGAACATCGCAAGCCACTCTGGTTCACTCGCAGATTGTCTAATCTCAAAAATGTGAAAAACAGACTACATAATAATATAAAAGGACTGGGCAACTAGTCGATCATTCCCGATACTTAGCCGCTCAGTCGGACTTTCTCAATCACAATTCCGAATGCTATCAAAATTACCTGTATAGGTGTAAAAACGAATTTAAAGAAAACCCTAAGCAATTCTTTTCATTTGTGAACTCTAAGCGTAAAACTTCTCCTTTTCCTCCCTCTCTTCGGTATAATACTACCACTGCATGCAACGATGCTGATATATCTAACTTATTCGCTGATTTTTTTCAAACAACATACTCTTCTTATGTTTATAAAACTTCAACTCATTACCCTTACTCTATTCCGCACTCAGCAGGCATTTTCATGCCAGTCGTTGATGAAAGCACCGTGTTGGAAAATCTTAAACTTGTAAAAACTTCTTTTTCTTCTGGTCCAGACGAGGTTCCTAGCTGTGTTCTCAAGAATTGTGCAAATGCTTTATGCGAACCTCTTTCTAAAATTTTCCAATTATCTCTACACCACAGCTTTTTTCCTGATATCTGGAAGGAGTCCTTTATTATACCACTTCATAAAAAAGGAAGTAGAACTGATATTCAAAATTATCGTGGGATAGCAAAACTTTGTGCCATACCCAAACTTTTTGAACTGATTATAACTGCTCAGTTGCAGCACCAGTGTTGCTCTCTTATGTCTCCATCACAGCACGGGTTTATGAAGCGCCGGTCTACATCGACCAATCTGCTCGAGTTTACTTCATTAATTAGGGACGGATTCAAGCTGAAAAATCAGTCTGATGTTATATTCACAGATTTTAGCAAGGCATTTGATTCAGTAAATCACCTTTTGCTCTTAAAGAAATTATCACTTTTAGGTTTTCCCAACCTCTTGGTCAATTGGATTTCAAAGTACTTGGCAAACCGCACGCAGAAAGTTTTATTTAACAACACCCTCTCCAAGCAGGTTTATGTCACTTCCGGAGTTCCACAAGGGAGTCACCTAGGACCGTTGCTTTTTGGCTTATTCATAAACGACCTTCCTTCCGTCATTTTACATTCTCACGTGTTGATGTATGCTGACGATGTTAAAATTTGTATGCAGCTAACAGACGCCGATTCACATTGTCTTTTACAAAATGACATTAACCACCTTCAATCCTGGTGCATCAACAACTTGCTGCACCTTAACCACTCTAAATGTAGTGTCATGTCTTTCTATCGCTCTGCGCCATTTATGGGCAACTATTCTCTTGGCCCGCACAATCTCAAGCGAATACTCTCGGTAACAGACCTTGGCGTATTATTTTGCCACAATATGAACTTTTCCGATCACATTGGGACCATCGTTAGCAAAGCCAAGGGGGTGTTTGCTTTTGTCAGACGTTGGTCTAAGGAATTTGATGATCCATACACCACGAAGCTTCTTTACATCTCACTTGTCCGACCTATACTTGAGTACTGCTCATGCGTATGGTCACCACAGTATGCAACATACCAGGGCCTTATTGAATCGGTGCAGAAGCAATTTCTCCTGTTCGCCTTACGTGGACTTAACTGGGAACAACACCGACGCCTGCCATCGTATGTGGACAGACTCCGTCTTTTAAGTCTACCGTCCTTGCAAGATCGTAGAATCTGTCATGGAGTTATGTTCCTTCATAAACTAATAAATGGCCTTATTGACTCTTGTTTTCTACTGAGCCAAATTAATTTTTCGATCCCACCTAGACCTACAAGACAGTTCCGGCCAATTTTCTTAAGTATAAGTAGATCTAATTTCGAATCTCATGACCCGTTTCGAATCATATGCATGTTATATAACGAATTGTACCATTTATTAGCTTCTGAGGGTTCGATGTCGGTAAATGTAAATCTTTGCCTCCGCCCACTTGATGTGAGTCGGAGCATATCATAAAAAGTTCTCCTAATTTCGGTGGAGGCGAGATTAGGATTAATCTGTTTTCTTCTTTTTCTCTCTTAATTATAATGTTGACAGCTAAATTTGTCAACTCTATTAAATAAATACAAATTCTTGACAACTATTTAATCGGTTTTGACACTTTTTTTTGGGTGAAAGCTAATACCCAAATGCATCAAATCCATGCTTGAAATATAACAAAAATAATTTTCATATCATTGATTTCTGTGAATTATCTCGAATTACTTTTTCCGAAATGGTTGCAGAAACTTGAGGAGTAACTGTTGACTGATTTTAAAATTTTATCTAATTTTAACTAAGATATTTTTTATTGATCAAAAAATAACGGAGCTAGGACCAATTGAGTGGAAAAAAATGAAGAAAAACCCTAATATTCCGCTAAATATTGCCCGATCCAAAATAAACTAGTTCACCCCAGAATTAAATCAGTTCTTAACAAAACCCCGTTTTCAGTTTTACCTTCAGATAATCAGTTCTCAAAACATGTTTGCAACCAAGGTTCTATGTTTTCAATTTCTACCGAAATACAACAACAACAGCAACAAAAATTTCTAAATTTTATTTAACCTTGTTAATATAACCTATAGTTAGAAGTTAATTTTAAACTATACAGAACCCTTAAACTTCGCCAAAGTTCAGATTGTTCAAAAAAAATAGATTTGAATTTAATGTTTTCGTTTTAATTTGTTTATATTTTTTCCATGGTAATCAACTAAATGAAACAGATAAACTGCATTTTGTTTTCAGATTTGTAAAATTAACATTAATTCACACTTTATTTGTTCTTAATTTAAAGAAAGAAACTTAAAAGAAACTATTTTGTTTTGGAAATAATTGTGCATTTTCTTCTGAATTTTAAAAATAAAAAAAGGTAAACTTCTTTTCTTTTTAATTAGCCCCAGTTTAGCAGGCTGGAGGTCTTAAAAGTTGCATTTGTTCACAATTGTTAGCAACTTATTCATTCAACATTTTCTTTTAATTACGTTATACTTGTCTTAGGTAGAATTCTAGCTTAATTTTGGAATTCCGTTTGAAAACATTTGAATATTAAAAATTATTTGATTTTGGCTTAATCAACATTTGAACCGATTTAAGATTAATTGTGTTGCCCTTGCCCCACCAAATGCCGTTAGGACGATTTCCTTCAGTGTCATAGTAAATTCCGTTTAAGTTACTGAAATGATAAATAAATGTTTAATATAAAAAAATAGTTTCAGATAAACAAATCAGACTCACCAGCCTTTGGGATAAGCGTGCCAAAAAACAGCAAACCATAGGAAGCACTTTGAAATATACCATTCACATGTGCTCGCATTGCATCGCCAGCGTTGCCTGAATAGGTTCCCAACGATTTTAATTTGTATTGTTCATCTCGATTGCCAATAATAAAGTGATCGTAGCGAGCATATTTCATTTGGTCATTAAAGTCGACGAGATGAATAAATAATTCACAATGCTGATATGTTGTCAGTTGATGCACGATCTCAAGACCAAGCCAAAAATCTCCCTCGAAATCGCCAAAACTATTATAAAATTCTTCTATCTTCCTGTCATAAAAACTTATTTTTCCATTTAAGCGACGCTGCATAACCAACCAACCTGGTCCTGCTATATCTATGCTATTTTCTAAAGGCGCTGTAAAGGACATTGCCCCCGGTATTTTTATATGTGCAACACCAGAGTTCTTTTCTGGGTCAAACGGATACCAAGTAGAAGATCCAAATATTAATTGTTCATTCTCATGTTTGGCATCAGCTGCTTTAGCTTTCGATTCCCATTTGGATAGATTTTCCTTCGCTTCATTAATCGTTTTCTCGAGTTCACAAATTTGCTTTTTAGAGTTTTCATTGATGACATTCAACTCTTTGATTTTGGTGCTTTCAGATAGCAATTCGTATAACTGATTATCCTTTTCATTAATCTTCTTCTCGAAAGCACACATTTGCTGTTTAAAGTTCTCTTGCAATTTGGATACTTGATCATCTTTTTCCTTGAGCTTTGTTTCATAGTCAGCAAATTTGTCTTCCTGCTGTTTTAAAGCAAGAAGAAGTTTTTTGATCTGATCTTCAAGGGATTCCAAATTTTCGTTCTTCGTTTCAATTTGATTAGTATCAATTGGATTCTCTTTCCATTTGAGTTGGGTCTTTAACGAATCAATAGTGTTTTGCAATTCAATGGACTTCTTCAAGGATAGTATGAGATCATCCTTCATTGCACTGCATTGGCTGTCTTTGAGTTTAATAAGATCATCCTTATCCTTGCATTTGAGTTGTATAATACTGTTGGCCCGTTGTAGAATCAATTGTAGTTGTTGGCGACAGTTTCCCTCACATAGATCGTCCAAGCGCACAAAACCATCGGCCAACTGAAAAACATTTGCATTTAAAGTGAGAAATTCTTCTTTGTCTTGGTTTTACTTACCGAATTTGTGTCTGAAATAGACTCCTCCGGAGTTCCGTCCAAACTTGACAACATCAGATTTAATGTAGCTTTGTCCATTTCAACTACAAAAAGAGTAAAAGATTCCTCTTTAAGAGCACGCAAACGACTGAATGCAAGTTGCACATGCGTATGTACATATATATACAGATAAGTAGGGACATGTATGTACAATGTGCACACATACAAACACTATCTTAAGTCTGTGCAGGTGACTGTGAAAACATCTGTTGTCTACTTACAATTTTATTGCCTGGATTACAGGGGTATTAAGTTTGCTTATAAATGCAGGTAGGTGCTTAGGTGCTCGTCCACAGTAGCTAAATTTTATTAAGGGATTCCCGAAACCACGCTTACTTATGTAGTGTGACCACAGTGTGTAATCACTAAAATACCAAAATACAGATCCAAATGCTCATTAGAGATGAGCATGTGATTGTGATCATTACTGTAAAAATATTAAACTGATATCCACAAAAATGCCGTCAAAATAGCAACGAAAGTTAGCGTCGATTTGGAACGATGGAATATGAAACACTAGAGCATTTTTTGTTTTTTGATTTATTCCTTAATTATAAACTTAATTTAGAATCTGAAAATGCAATGTTGTTAAGAATTGCATAAACTATTGTTTTATTTAACTTTTGGGTGGATTTAAGGTTTGCAGGTATAAAAAAAATCAAGTTGAAAAATTGACATCCCACATTTTGGGTCATATCTCTATTTCCCGGAGATGTGCCATAATACGCCGTATACCATTTTAAAGCATACACTTTCAAGAGTGTTTTAAAAAAAATCATGCAAATCGTCTGAACAGTTTTTGAGAAAAGCTCTTCTAAGTGGACCAACCTCTTGCATTTCCCCATTCAAAATAAAACAAAAAAGTACTTTTATATGTACATCAAGCCCTATAACTCCGCTTTTAGGAGATGTGCCCAAATACGCCTTCTACCATCATTAAGGACACATATTCAAGGGCATATGCAACAAATTTTAACCAAATCGTGTGAACCGTTTTTGAGAAAAGCCCCTTTAAGTGGAGTTGCCTTGGCTTGATATTTAAAAATTACAAAAAGACCGCCAGTTCAGCAGTCGGAACCAGTCATGGAACTAGTTAAAAAAAACAATGCTTTTAAGTAAAATTAAGTTAAATTAAGGCTTTTTAACAACGAAAAACAAGTCTCAATAAAGTATTTAACATCCAACGCCTTCGAGCCATTTTAGTATGACCATAAAAATCGTTGCTAACTTTTATTTTTAAAATTGCCGGGGAACTAGGAGATGTGCAAACATGCACGATACGTCAAAAGATGCGTATATTTTTTTACTATTTTATAAAAAAGAATCATCAAAATCGTCTGAACAGATTTGGTGAAAATCTAAATCGTTGCTAATTTTTCTTTTCAAGATTGCGCGAGAACTAGGAGATGTGCCAACATACACGATACGTCAAAAAAATGCGCATTTTAATTGTCTATTTTATAAAAAAAGAATCGTCAAAATTGTCTGAACAGATTTCGAGAAATTCAATTTTTTTCTTCACCATAAGTGGCAAGTCGCAATAGTATGACCATAAAAATCGTTGCTAACTTTTATTTTCAAGATTGCGCGAGAACTAGGAGATGTGCAAACATGCACGATACGTCAAAAGATGCGCATTTTTATTAACTATTTTATAAAAAAAGAATCATTAAGATCGTCTGAACAGATTTCGAGAAATTCAATTTTTTCCTACTTTCATAGTAGCCCTGGTGATAAAAAGCCAAATGGCGTGTAGTATGACCAACATTCGTAGAGGCCCTGGTGTTGGAAAATAATATGACCATAAAAATCGTTGCTAACTTTTATTTTCAAGATTGCGCGAGAACTAGGAGATGTGCAAACATGCACGATACGTCAAAAGATTCGCATTTTTATTAACTATTTTATAAAAAAAGAATCATTAAGATCGTCTGAACAGATTTCGAGAAATTCAATTTCTTTTTCATCAGTGGCTCCACGGTCACAGTCTTGCACAATTAATTCAACGCTTTTTATATTCAATGCTAGGTGACATGCCATTCGGCTTTTTTATGACCAGGGCTACTGAAAAAGTAGAAAAATTGAATTTCTAAATCTGTTCAGACAATTTTGACGATTCTTTTTTTTTATAAAATAGACAATTAAAATGCGCATTTTTTGACGTATCGTGCATGTTGGCACATCTCTTAGTTATTGCGCAATCTTGAAAAAAAAAATTAGCAACGATTTAGATTTTCACCAAATCTGTTCAGACGATTTTGATGATTCTTTTTTTTATAAAATAGTAAAAAAATATACGCATCTTTTGACGTATCGTGCATGTTTGCACATCTCCTAGTTCCCCCGGCAATTTTAAAAATAAAAGTTAGCAACGATTTTTATGGTCATACTAAAATGGCTCGAAGGCGTTGGATGTTAAATACTTTATTGAGACTTGCTTTTCGTTGTTAAAAAGCCTTAATTTAACTTAATTTTACTTAAAAGCATTGTTTTTTTTAACTAGTTCCATGACTGGTTCCGACTGCTGAACTGGCGGTCTTTTTGTAATTTTTAAATATCAAGCCAAGGCAACTCCACTTAAAGGGCTTTTCTCAAAAACGGTTCACACGATTTGGTTAAAATTTGTTGCATATACCCTTGAATATGTGTCCTTAATGATGGTAGAAGGCGTATTTGGGCACATCTCCTAAAAGCGGAGTTATAGGGCTTAATGTATTAAAGTAATTTTTGTATCATTTTGTATGGGGAGAAAGCAAGAGGTTGGTCCACTTAAAAAAGTTTTTCTCAAAAACTGTTCAGACGATTTGCATGATTTTTTTAAAACACTCTTGAAAGTGTATGCTTTAAAATGGTATACGGCGTATTATGGCACATCTCCGGGAAATAGAGATATGACCCACAAAATGATAATTAATTATTTTACTAAACTAAAACAAAAGAAAATATTTATAATTTTAACAACATTAGTGTCAGATTTTTAACTTATTTAAGTTTATACAACTAAAAGTAATTACAACAATATATACTCTAAAACATATTCAGATCTAAATTAAGTATTGGAAACTCAAAACAAAAATGCTCTAGTGTTTCATATTCCATCGTTCAAATACCTAACTTTCTGTTCTATTTTGACGGAAGACTCCTACAACACCAGATATCACTAAGCTTTGAAAGTAATGTGGAGTATGACCACCTTTTCTCTTTGGACAACATGTCAATTATATTCCAAAGTTCTTTTTAATATAAAGCCGAACAGCTTGCTAAAAATCCTACAAAAACAATTTAGTGTTTTTATATTCATCGTTCAAATCGACGCTAACTTTCGCTGCTATTTTGACGGACATCCTACAACACCAGACTATGCACTCTTTGGAAAGTAATGTGGAGTATGGCCACCTTTTTCTTTGACAACATGTCAATTATATTAAAGTTCTTTTGAATATAAAGCCGAACAGCTTGCCAAGGAATTAAAAACAAAGTTAAAGACCTTACTAATATGTGTCTCAAATTGCTTAGATTGGCCCGTCATAGAAATCTCGAGGTCTCAATGGAACGGATATGCTGGCTACGCTAAAAAGCACATAGAAGGATGTACATATATGTGCAAAGGAAAACAAGACAGAATTACCTAAGTATCTAGACAGTGATCTAGGAGAAAGGTATCTAAATATACCGCCGAGAAACATTTCGTGGATGATAAAAGCCAGATGTGATATGATTTTGCCTCAGGGAAACAGTTACCAGCAAGTGGAAAGTCCTATCTGCCCCCAATGCAATGCAGGAGAATCTGAAGATATCTAGAATTTTCTGTGAAGATGTCCTGTACCACGGAAGTTTAGAGTCCTGCACCTTGGTCAAGCCATCTTCGATACAAGCTCGTTAATTGATTTGCTTAAGGCCGGGTTAACATTGGGGCACACTGTGACCGTGTTGTCTGTGACGCACTGTGACCAAAATACTCAGAAGTCCAAAGTGTTTACATTGGCGTTACACGATTTTTGTGACAAGCCATTTGGCGTTCACATTGCGCTGTGACACTGATGTACAGCCCCAATGTACAGCCGCCTTAACCGTTCAACGATTTTAGTCAGGTTCCCAAAAATCATCAAGAAAGTATAGGAAACAAATTTTGTCCGTATTTTTGTAATTATGTCCCACGAACTTTAACGTAAAAAATGTATAACATGTTCTTAATTGTCTAAGTACTTTATTTGTTAAATTAAAAGGCTGACGGCTGACAGCCATGCCTAGATTAACCCTAGGAGGTTCAGGGATTTTTTGGCGCTAAATGGCACAACCAGGTCTGCGCAGACCTATATGGGATTTGTATGGGAATAAATAGGCAGATATCCTAATAATGTGTGTAAATGTGATTAATGCTGGGAAATAACCCACGGTGAACAATTAAAACATACTTTTACACTTTAGCTAACAATATATCCTTTTTTATTAAGCATAGATAGGAAAGTTAAGTCTACGACCGGCATTCAATCCATGTGTATCTGGCTTGTGAATGCTGTTGACAAACCGGGTTTTTGCAAAACATGCAATGAAAATGCGTTTTTCGCTGCCGTTTATCAATTACATAGCACAGCGAACACGATGGTCGAGTAGCAGAAGAAGCGGAATGGGCAGGTTGATCATCTATCGTTGGACCTGTAGCTACCTACGAAAAACGTTGATTAATTGAGTTTAGAATTTGAATAAATTAAAAGAAATGCTTACCCCTGTACCGAATAACGCCATTGCCTGATTGACGCGTTGAATACCACTTACAATAAGATTCGTCGTTTGTGCCCCGTTTGCATGTATAGCCGCCAACCATCTGATCCAGATCCAGGGTGTCCGTTCCGGACTTATACATATTTTAGTTCAGAATTTGAAATGGCTTCTTCGATGACTTCGATAAGTCGACGGTGCTATTATAATGCTCGGTAGAGATGAGAACAAAAGCTTTTTTCTTTTTTGGCACGTATGAGCATAGCGAGGTAATATTATTGTGGTAACCAAATACTCTGCTGAATACATCTCGACTTGGATCCAACATCTCCTTCGGTATACAGGCTTTGTTTTTGCGCATGGTGCCTACAAATGCCAATCGTTTTGTCATCAAAACCGCGGCCAAGTCATAAGACGAGAAGAAATCATCGGCACATACTGTTCGTCCAGAACCGGCGTATTTTCAGAACAATTTTCTCTATTTGATTTACCGCACGCTCTTCATTTGCCTGTTTTCCAACATATATTAACCCTTTCAGTGGGTAGTTGGAATTGGCATCACACATCCACCAGATTTTTATTCCGTATTTGGAAGGTTTCGACGGTATATACTGTGTAAAGCGCATACGGCCTCGGTACGGGCATATACAGGGTTGCCCATATTCGACGGACCCATGTTTTTTTTTTTAAAATCAAAGAAAAAAATAGAGGAAAGCTAACTTCGGCTCGACCGAAGTTTATATACCCTTGGAGCATGATATATTCCTGCCAGTTTTTTATATGGCAGCTATACGATATATTCATCCGATTTTGATCAAACTCTCTAAAATTGTGTTGAGACAGATAATATTTATAACTGAAACGTACAAACACGCTACCATTGAAAACAAAAAAAATTTTCTCACTAAAACTATTTTTTCGACCGATCATTCCTATGGAAGCTATATGCTATAGTCATCCGATTTGAATCAGAATTGACAGAATTATGTGTTAGCATATCATATTGATCAGGAACGAGTTTGGGAGCGATAGCATTGAAAACAAAAAAGTTTTTCATACTAAAACTTTTTTCAGATCTATCTTTTGTATGGCAGCTATACTATATAGTTGCCCGATTTGCATAAAACTTGCTGAAATTGTGTGAAAACATATAAAATTTATAAATACGGGGTTTGGTAGCGATAGCATTGAAAACAAAAAAGTTTTTCTAACTAAAACTACTTTTTCAACCGATCGTTCCTATGGCAGCTATATGCTATAGTCATCCGATCCGGCCGGTTCCGACAAATGTGCAGCGTATTTATACCAAAAGACTTCGTGCAAAGTTTGGTTACGATAGCTTTAAAACTGACGGAGGAGATAGCATAGAAACAGACGGACGGACAGACGGACAGACGGACAGACGGACATGGCTATATCAACTCAGCTCGTCACGCTGATCAAGAATATATATACTTTATGTGGTCGGAGATGCTTCCTTCTGTGCGTTACAAACATCCGGACAATTTTAATATACCCTCTCCAAGGGTATAAAAATAAAAATTTGGCGGTTGGCAATCTTAATCATTTAATTTGTTCCAAGTAGATTTGTTTACATCAATTTTTGAATATGATATCTCTCAAATGGCCGCCTCTGGCGTTGATGGCGTATTGTGCCCTTTTTGCAGCATTTTCCATCGATTTCGGCAACATTTCGGCCGGAATAGCGGCTATTTCTTCACGAATGTTGTCCTTGAGCTCTTCTACGGTCCTTGGCTTGTTAACGTAAACCTTTGACTTCAAATATCCCCACAAGAAGAAGTCAGGCGGCGTCAAATCGGGCGAACGCGGTGGCCAGTCCAAATCACCACTTTTCGACATCAAACGGCCCGGAAACAATTTCTTCAGAAAATCGATTGTTATGCGACTTGTGTGCGGTGGAGCGCCGTCTTGTTGAAACCAGAACTGCCTCATACGCTTTCAACGAATAATTGGCATGACAAAGTGCGCGATAACGCTCCTGGTTGATGGTAACAGCTATTTTCATTTTGGAAGAAAAACGGCCCAATGACCGTTTTCGCACTAACGCCGCACCAAACTGTGACTTTTTCGTCATGAAGAGGCACTTCTTGAATCTCCTGAGGATTTTCAGTGGCGTAAATACGGCAATTTTGTTTATTTACGGTCCCATTTCACATTTCGGCTTAATTTTTAATTTTTTAAAAGCACGTTGAGTTTTCACAATTGACTTGTTCTGTTGAATGTAAATTTCAACTATTTCAGAGCGCTCGCGTGGCGTGTATTGTTCCATGGTAAAAATCTGCTTGGACTGACGCTTCAAACGCGGTATGTCATTAAGCGATCTGACATCTCTGTCAAAAGTTATGGCGTTGCCAGATGGGTCCGTCGAATATGGACATCCC
>JAEIFU010003186.1:0-31816 GCA_018904235.1 Lordiphosa stackelbergi | reverse complement strand
GAAGAAACATCTCCGACCACATAAAGTATATATATTCTTGATCAGCATGACGAGCTGAGTTGATATATCATGTCACGATCTGTCATCTGTCCACGTCCGTCCGTCCGTCTGTCCGTCTCATTTCTCTGCTATCTCCTCCGTCAGTTTTAGCTATCTCAGCAAACTTTGCACGAAGTCTTTTCGGTATAAATACGCTGCACATTTGTCAGGAACCGGCTTGCGGGATCGGACGGCCCATGTACCTGCAGCTGCCATAGGAACGATCGTTGAAAAATCCCCCTAATTTTATTGAGAAAAACTTTTATTTTTCAATGCCTATCGCTCCAACCCCATCGTGGCAAAGTTTTCTGGGATTAACGCTAGGCCGCATGACTGAAAGTTTTTATTCAAGTCGGGTATTTACTTTCAAGAAGCATTAGCTACCATACAAAGATAGGTCTGAAAAAAGTCTTGGGGGGGGGGGGGGGTGAGAAAAAACTTTTTTTGTTTTCCATTATTTTTTTTTTTTTGTACAGATCCTGTTCTACACCACACAATTTTGTCAAGTTTGATTTCATAAATCGGATGACTATGGCATATGGCGCTGCCATAGGAACGATCGGTCGAAAAGTAGTTCTAGTGAAAACTTTTAAATATATCATATCTCCATATAAAAACTGGCCCTTTATCATGCTCCAAGGGTATACTCTGAAACCGGTACAGCCGAAGTTAGCTTCCCTGTATTTTTTTATTTATATTGGAGGTGTTTTAACATAGTCTATATTTTATACAATTCTTTAATCGATTACTACATGGGTAGAAAACGTATCTCAAGACAAAACAAAAAACTTGCTCAATATCCTACATTGTTCAGGGATTGCAATGGACATTGATGTGTATAAACAAATGCCATCACATAGACAGCTTCTTCGTTAAAAACCGCGAACTACAGCATAGCGAATGCAATTTCGCATAAACATTTAGAAAGGGAAGGATTTAAAAGTACCTAAATTTGTAACAAATTTTCCTAAAGGTAAAGGCAGTACCTAAAAATTAGAAAAGGCAATAAAGCAAATTCACTAAAATTTGAAAAAATATATTTTTCTAATTTTTAGGAAGTTTTTTCTAAAAATTCATTTTTAGGGCAACTTTTCACTCTAAAAATTCAGAAATTTTTTCTTAAATATAGAATTTTTTCTAAATTTAAGGGCGATTTCTGATTTGGGGCATTTTCTTAAATATAGAAAAATAATTTACTTAGTGTTGAGTTTCCAATGTATCGTTTAAGCTACTCTGTTCTGCGGAGGAAGGGAATATAGTACGATGTCAGCGCAGTCGGGAACTCCTACTCGAGTGTAACTTGATATCTAAGAATAAGAGACAGGTAAAGAAACACCTGCTCCGTACAGCTTTATAACTCTGGGGAGGATTGGCGATCTAAGAATACACTGTACACCGGCGTTTTATATGCTTTGCTCAATATCGCGCACGCCATTGTGAGTTCTTTGTAGGGTTGCCCTCAGTATCTATCGATTGTTAATCATTATCGAACGAGGAGCGCCAAGGCAGTCCGTTAGTATTTATTTTATTTTGTGCGTGCTGGGAAAGTGAGTTACAGTTATTCAAAAGTTTAGGTATTGCAGAGTGTGAGATTTGTTTGTTTCTTGTGGTTTAAGTGGGGTTGTTGTTCGGCCGTCTTCCCTTTTTGCTGTCAAAACACTTTTTGGCTCAGGTTTTCTCCTACGCGTTTCGGCAAATATATTGCCTTCAGAGAGTTGTTAGAAATGTCAGAAAGTGATTCAGTAAAATTTAAGGCAGGGTTCCCCAAGCAGAGCGCGTTAAAATATGACGCATTGGGTAAAATTGGCAAGTAAGTTCGTGCCCCCGGGGCTATAGTTAGGAAAATCTGATTTGAAGGAATAATGAAAGATTCTTTCCATGGAATTGAACACTTGGACTGCTCAAGTGATTTGGCAAACAAGGAAGAGGTTAGATTTTAATGAAAGTAAACTATTAAGGACTGAAGAAAAAATAGGATAGGGTAAAATGGTTAAGAATAGCCATTGCTGGCATCAGACGACGAGAAAGTTAATAAAAAGAATTTTGTAAAGAGATTTGCACTACAAATATCAGACGAGGCATTTTCATGTTTATAATAAGAGAAAGGAGCAACTATAGGGGCATATCTTTTCTCAATTGACCATGAAGCTGTTTGCGTCAACGCTACGTATGCGATTGGAAAATTGGGTAGTGGAAGAAAATCTTCTGGGCGAAAACCAGTTTGGGTTTAGAAAGATTTTTCAACAGTCGACTCCATCTTTATATTGTCTTCAATAGTTTCAGCCCGTCTTAAAGAGAAAAAACTTTAAGCAAGCTTTATCGATTTCAAGGCTGCTTTTGACACAATCGACAGAAAGAGCCTTATCTACAAGCTCAACAATATGGGACTATCGACGAAGTTCCTGAGAGTAATCCAGAAAATGATGAGGGATGGTTCAAAACTATCAGACTGGTTCCAAAGTAACACAGGAGTAAAGCGGGGCTGCCTGCTAAGTCCGCTGTTCTTCTCCTCTTCATAAACGATATTTCCGGAAGCATTACCAGCAGGAATTTCATTTGGCAACAAGCATATAAAAACGATACTGTACGCGGATGATATGGTGCTCTTAGCTGATTCAGCACCCAGCTCTAAAAAATGCTAAACCAACTAAACGGTACTGCAAAACTTGGAATCTTAGAATAAACACGACAAGTCAAAAGTACTGGTGTTTACGGATAAACGAGGACGTGCCCGCTCAAGGGAAACATGGAGCTTAAACGGTGCGGATATAGAGAGAGTAACAACTTACAAGTATCTTGGAGTTACTATGACATCAAATGGAAAATTTTCAACGCACCTTCAGTCTAAAACTAAGGAATCCCATCACGGCGCAAACAGCTCTTGGAACAAACTATTGAGCAACAACAACGTACTACCGAGTGTCAAATATAAGATGTATAATGCAGCCGCCCGCTTCGTTCTGTGCTACGCCTCACAGGTATGAATTTCCTGTTATGAAGAGTTGGAGAAGTTGCTGCGTTTTTTGTCAGAAAATATTCCCGCTGCCCACGAAACACTCCAAACTATGCAGTTTATATTGAACCGGACTACCCGAGCTATATAGCTACACCTTGGCCACGCATTTCTCTACATGAGGCAGGTGATGGAAAAAGCAGCAATAAGACTGGTTAATAAAACTGCGGCTGCTACTAGCAAATGAAGCTCAATGCTTCAATGAATGGCGATTTCTAGCTGCGGAGCATAATGTCCCCTCTAGACCTCCAAAACCATCGATCATGGACGGCGACACACAAAAACATACTGGAGCGCATAGCTGAACGCACCGGAAATATATATTGAACAGGCCCAGAGAAGAAAGCAGGGAGGTTAATACAAACACCTTAATTTCTCTCTAAGCGAACTAAATTATTTTAATGACCGCTATAAATTAAAAGTAATCTCGCAAATATTCCGCGCTCGATGTGATGTGATGGCACTGAACTTCAAGACATATAGAGAGATGGTGTACAAAATGAGTGCACGCTTTGCAATAGGCACGAAAAAGAGGATGCCTTTCATTTCCTGGCCGAATGCCCGATCCTGGGGAGAGTTACGACTTGTGTATTGGCAGCAAACTTCGTTGAACACGACAGAAGTAAGAAATTTTGAATGGGCGCAGTTGGACCACACTGTTACACCAGTTACATTTTCGAAGCGTTAACATATAAGCAAATCACAGCAGAATTTTTTAGACCTAAATTAAACAAAAACCTAAACTAAATATATGTAATAAAACCTAACCATGTAAATACGACTGACGGCAAATTGCCAATGTCAACATAATGTTCTGAAAATTCTCAGAAGAAATAAACTACTACTACTAACTTACTACTACTAGTAAGGAAAGGAAGGTAAGGCATTGGAGCCATGTTTGGTTATCATGAATTGGTAAAGGGCTTTGGATAGAAAGATAGAAGATTTTGGGCTTGAAATTTTGGCCTAGCAGTCGAGTATTTAGAGAAGTCCGCTGCTTTATCAGATATTTTGTAAGCTCCATGGTACATTTTTCTGAGCTCCTGAGAAATGGAAATATCAAATAGCTCGCACAGTTTAGTATAGAACTTCTTCTTCTAATTTCTTGCAGTGTACAAACTGCAGACGAGACGCGCATGCAAACTTTACAGTTAATGACGCAACTGTGGCGTGTTTGCAAAGTGTTGAAATTGAAATTATACCTTTGGGGGCTTTCGCTATTGTAGCTGTTGTTGTTGTAGTTGTTGTTTCTGTTTTCTGTAAGCGGCTGCTGCTTCTGCTGCTGCCTCTGCCTCTGCCTCTGCCATGCACAAAATGCATTGAAGTGTAGCTGCGTCAATGTTTGTCTGTTGTTGTTACCCTTGTTGCAGTTGTTGCTCTGCGAAACAATAGCAACAATAATGTTAATGAAAACAAACATTACCAAGGAACAGCACAGCAGAGGCAACCGCATGGCTGGCTACAACAATGGAGGACCAGAGAACAACAGAAAACGCCTTTAACCAAATTGCCAGCCATTGCAATAGATATTAGCCATGGCCGCCACCCAAATGCCAGTTCCCAGACTTTGACTCTATGCGGGGTAATTAGGTTACGTGAAATTGTTCAGTCTACCACCTCATAGAGCAATCAAGTGTGCATTTTAAGAGTTTGTAGAAATTAATGAAATCATTCATTCGATTATGATGTATGACATAAAAAAGAACACTGCAGAAAAATAACGATAGTTTCTCTTAACAACGAAATCCGGATTTCTTTATAGAAGCGGGTTTCAAACGGACTTGAAATACTTAACCGTGCCTTGTTTTCGAGCTGTGTGTCTATAACTCTTCCGAATTCAATAAATGTTTCTTACTTCTTTAAGAATTACCCGCCCTGTTCAAAAGATATGTTTTAGTGGGCTCAGTGTTCCCAAATTCAATCACTTTTAGCTCTAATTGAAGCCCTTTTCGTATTTTTTGTTATTTTATTCTTCACATTTGCTGTTCATTCATCAAAGTTTCCACTTTCTCATTAGTTTAGTTTTGTGCGACAAAAAAGTTTCCAGCATTTTAATTAAATTCAAATAAAATGCGCGTTCAATTTCCCTGCCGCCTGGCCAGTTACATCTACATTTCACAAGGACATCATTTAAGCGCACTAATACCGATTTACGAGCCTCTCGCCCCCTGGCGAACGCCGCCCCAACCATAAACATTGCTCCGCCTTCCCCGAGAAGGAAAAAAAAAAAAAACTAAAATAAAATGCTAACGCAGGACACTTAAAACTCGGTAACTTTTTGTGTTTCTTTTTTTTTATAGCTAAAAGGACGAGCGCTGATGATGGCCGGCCACATCATTATCAACGTCAACGTTGCCTAATGATGAACCAAAGCCGGAAAGACAAAAGGCAGGGGCAAAAAAGAGAAGAACTCTAGTCAAAGTTAATCAAATTAAGTTTCAGCTGCTTTTGTAAATCTGCGCAAACAATGAGCCGGAGACAGAGTCGCCTAGAAAAAGGACAACGACGTCGAATGGACGCGCGTGAATTAATCATCTTTTTTTTGGGTGCATTGCTAGTTGGACATTCCTTACGGCGGTTTTTGTGGTTGTTTGACAGTTTGTGGGTTATTTTCGGACAAACTCTTTAAACTTGCTTCGTATTTTCCTAGATGTGTATTTACGGTGGCGGTTTCTCTCTTCTCTGCTTTGGCCCGACAGGGTAACTTATTACAAAACTTATTAACAAAGTCAACACCCAAACCAAGTCGATTGGCTCGACCGAAGTTTATATACCCTTAAAGCTTGTATAATTTATATAAATTAAGGTTTTTAATGATTTTCATTCAAAAATTTAATTCAATTTTTGCACCGAGTGATTTCCAAACTAAATAATAGATGGCGCCACTACGTTGACCATTGTGGCAGTCCCAGTTCATCCAGCTTCAATAACAGATCCAGTTCATCTATCTGGTTAACACATCACTAACAACTATCGATGCTCGATACTACCGCTTTTTTATGTATTTTACATCTCTAACTGACACACACACATACATTGTCTTATCTCTCCACCATTGTGTTACACTCATTCTCACCGGCAACACGCCATCTCCAATACTGTACTATTTACTACTATTTTTCGACCGATTGTTCCTATGGCAGCTATATGCTTTAGTCATCCGATTTTGGATCAAACTTGACAGCATTGTGTGGTACGATATTGGGAGCGATAGCATTGAAAACAAAAAAGATTTTCTAGCTAAAACTACTTTTCGACCGATCGTTCCTATGGCAGCTATATGCTATAGTCATCCGATCCAGCCGGTTCCGACAAATGTGCAGGGTATTTGTACCAAAATATTTCGTGCAAAGTTTGGTTAAGATAGCTTTAAAACTGACGGAGGAGATAGCATAGAAACATACGGATGGACGGACAGACGGACATGGCTATACCATCTCAGCTCGTCATGCTGATCAAGAATATGGGGGGGGGGGGGGGGGGGGGGGGGGGGGGGGGGGGGGGGGGGGGGGGGGGGGGGGGGGGGGGGGGGGGGGGGGGGGGGGGGGGGGGGGGGGGGGGGGGGGGGGGGGGGGGGGGGGGGGGGGGGGGGGGGGGGGGGGGGGGGGGGGGGGGGGGGGGGGGGGGGGGGGGGGGGGGGGGGGGGGGGGGGGGGGGGGGGGGGGGGGGGGGGGGGGGGGGGGGGGGGGGGGGGGGGGGGGGGGGGGGGGGGGGGGGGGGGGGGGGGGGGGGGGGGGGGGGGGGGGGGGGGGGGGGGGGGGGGGGGGGGGGGGGGGGGGGGGGGGGGGGGGGGGGGGGGGGGGGGGGGGGGGGGGGGGGGGGGGGGGGGGGGGGGGGGGGGGGGGGGGGGGGGGGGGGGGGGGGGGGGGGGGGGGGGGGGGGGGGGGGGGGGGGGGGGGGGGGGGGGGGGGGGGGGGGGGGGGGGGGGGGGGGGGGGGGGGGGGGGGGGGGGGGGGGGGGGGGGGGGGGGGGGGGGGGGGGGGGGGGGGGGGGGGGGGGGGGGGGGGGGGGGGGGGGGGGGGGGGGGGGGGGGGGGGGGGGGGGGGGGGGGGGGGGGGGGGGGGGGGGGGGGGGGGGGGGGGGGGGGGGGGGGGGGGGGGGGGGGGGGGGGGGGGGGGGGGGGGGGGGGGGGGGGGGGGGGGGGGGGGGGGGGGGGGGGGGGGGGGGGGGGGGGGGGGGGGGGGGGGGGGGGGGGGGGGGGGGGGGGGGGGGGGGGGGGGGGGGGGGGGGGGGGGGGGGGGGGGGGGGGGGGGGGGGGGGGGGGGGGGGGGGGGGGGGGGGGGGGGGGGGGGGGGGGGGGGGGGGGGGGGGGGGGGGGGGGGGGGGGGGGGGGGGGGGGGGGGGGGGGGGGGGGGGGGGGGGGGGGGGGGGGGGGGGGGGGGGGGGGGGGGGGGGGGGGGGGGGGGGGGGGGGGGGGGGGGGGGGGGGGGGGGGGGGGGGGGGGGGGGGGGGGGGGGGGGGGGGGGGGGGGGGGGGGGGGGGGGGGGGGGGGGGGGGGGGGGGGGGGGGGGGGGGGGGGGGGGGGGGGGGGGGGGGGGGGGGGGGGGGGGGGGGGGGGGGGGGGGGGGGGGGGGGGGGGGGGGGGGGGGGGGGGGGGGGGGGGGGGGGGGGGGGGGGGGGGGGGGGGGGGGGGGGGGGGGGGGGGGGGGGGGGGGGGGGGGGGGGGGGGGGGGGGGGGGGGGGGGGGGGGGGGGGGGGGGGGGGGGGGGGGGGGGGGGGGGGGGGGGGGGGGGGCTTTTTGGGGTCCAATTTGTGGTCCTTCAACCAGAATCACTATTGCGGGTGGGGGCGTTCTCTCGCGGCGGCGGGCGGTGTTCCCTAGGTGCTTCCGTCGTCTTCTTTAGGCCCCTAGAGCGGAGCAAGAGTTGCGATCGCGTCTAAAACACAAAAAAAAAAGTCGAGATATTTTCAATCTTTTAAATCTTGAGTAAGCCCGGCATGAGCTTGAAAATTCAATCTCGACTTCCAGGATATTCTACACAATTCAATCCTATAAGGATTGACCCATGCCTTTCGAACTTGAATCATTCCAAATGTGCTTACTTCAATCCCTTTCGAGATCACATGTCCATAAATTGGAGAGCGAGAGCAAAGAAATATAAGTAGCCTTTTAGACATGCAGCAACAACAGATGGGGTTGGTGGTGTGCGATGAAATGCCATTCCATTCATGTTCAGTGCGCGCGTGGTTGTGGGTTCGAATCCCAGTTGAGCACAACAATTTGTATATTTATTTGTTTTTTTTCAGAAGTCTTAAATAAACCAAGTTGGAAGTTGATAAGGATGTCCTATGGCATATGGCCTGGCGGAGGAAAGGAAGAAGAGTTGTCTTTCCTCAAATTAAAAAGTCAAACATGCCAAAAATGATACAGCTTTGGGATTAAATAATTTTTTTTTTTCTAAAATTTCAATAAAATTCAATCCCTTAAAGGATTACTCCGGGATAATTTGTAATCTTTCTTGGGATCAAAAAAAGGGATCAACTCAATCCTTTTTCTGATCGGTTCAAGCATATCCGGGATTACGTTGTTTTCATTACCGCTTAGGAATGATTTGATCCCATATGGATTGATTTTTTTTTTGTTGTGGTGGCGGGGGGGTGTTGGGGGGGGGGGGGGGGTCGGGGGGTTATATATACTATATGTGGTCGGAGATGCTTCCTTCTGAGCGTTACAAACATCCGGACAATTTCAATATACCCTCTCCAAGGGTATAAAAACACAATCCAACTGCTGCTCCGGCAAATGGTAAAAGTATTTGACTTTGCAAATACAAAATGCAAAAGCGTACACAAAAGATCCGTAAAAGAGCTTCTCTCTAATATTACCGATGTCATCTTTTATCATTTTGCTTTTGATATTCATTCAATTCTTAGCGAATTTCTAGTATTTTTTTTTGTCGATTTCACATCTTTGACCTTATAACACAAAATGCTAATGTTTCCATAAATTTCTTGGACCAAATCAAAAATTTCGGATTTAGCAATTTAACACAGGTGGCTGTCAGGTGGTTCACAGACTAACGACTTCGATATACATGTTTCTTAGGGAAAGAAATTTTGAATAGCTTTTCCCTAAGTAAATCAACAGAGCATTAACATTAATGTTAACATATTAACATTATGATAAAAGTTGTGTTCCTTAGAAAGAAGCCGGAGAGTATGCAACGATTTTTATATTTCCTGTACAAAGATAAAAGTATTGTATTTAATCGAATCGGACAATGTTGCAAACAACTTCATTTTGAAGCCTCATCACTAGGCTTTCTTTTTCAGTATCGGGGGTGCCACAGAAACCTCTTTCAACCAAATTGCAACCGAATTCGAATTCTTAGGTGCCACAGAAATTTCTATTGGTTGGTTTCAAACCTCTAATGTTTTGTTAAGAGACGCCCGAAGTGGCGCCCTCTACAGCTAGCGGATTAAGGGCTAACGGATTGAGAGCTGGAAACTAATTTCTCATGTTTGGCGCCAACAAATTTTTAAATTTTGCATTATATTGATGGAGAATGCGACTTCAAATTTATTTATTATTTAAAAATGCATCATTAAACATATAACACAATCAAAAAATTTCAGTTAATCATTAAATTAAACCACATCCAAAAAAAAGAAAATTTTTTGGCAAGAGATTCAGCCCTGTTTTTAGAGATGGAACATCAATAGGTACATCTGGTGTTCCAATTAGATTTTCTAATTAGAAAATGAAATCTCTAGTAGTTCTGTGGCGCCAACGAATTTTTCGAGAGATTTACAAACCAACCGTCGGCAAAAACTCTAGAGATTTCTGTGGCACACCGGTATATGTCGTTTTGCTGAAGTGTAAACAACATAGCTTCTACGTGCCTCGAATATGTTAGCTTTAGTGGCAACTGAACACAATTTGCGGGAAAGTTTACTTTTCTGCTTTTATTTGAAGAAAAATGCACCTGAAGGCCATCAAATGTTGCAAGAATCTGCCGATGACACCGTGATCAATCTGATTTCGCGTTCGTTGATCGGGGGGCTGCCAGGTCGCCTTATGGATGTCGAGATAATCAAATCTGGTACCACTTATGAGTTATAGTTCCAGTCCGCAGCGAAGTCTATTAGCCTCTCTCCATAACAGGAGTTTATTGATTGAAGGCTAAATCGGCCGACTGTCGAACCAAAAACTCCTTCTCTAGCACGATCTTAATGTCGTGATCGGGTCAGCTCTCATATAACTCGTCTTTTATCGGGTCTTTCTTGTCTTCTGTTGGTGCTTGATACGATAAGACTAATATTAAATTATTTTGCCTTAAGTCTGAGCGCGGCTAGCCGCTCGTCTATTGCAAAATTCACCCACTCCCCATCGACTTCTTACACAACTTCCACCCGTTTTCCACCCTTATATCTCCGACTTCCCGCCCACATCCCGCCCACTTCCCACCTACATCCCACCCACATTCCACCCACTCTACACCCAATTCCCACCCACCCACCGCCCCCAGTTCCCACTTACTTTCCACAAACTTCCCCTTCACATCCCACCCACATACCTCCCACTTTCCGCCCACTTCCCGCCCACATCCCATCCACTTCCCACCTACATCCACACATTTTTATTATTTCGTATTCTGTCCTTACAAACCGAGTTTCAAGCCAATCGGATGAAAAATCTTTTTACTTGCAGAATTTTCCGGCAATTTTCCGACCGTCAGGTCATATTTTCCAACTTCGATAAATCACATTTCAAACTCTTTCGTATTCCATCCTTACAAACCGAGTTTGAAGCCAATCGGATAAAAAATAATTTTTTCATGCAGAATTTTCCGGCCATTTTCCTCGGGGGCGGAATTTAAAAAATCGGAAAATCACATTTCAAATTATTTCGTATTTTGTCCTTACAAATCCGAATTTCAACCCAATCGGATGATAAATAGTTTATTTTGTATGCAGAATTTTCCGGCAATTTTCCGACCGTCAGGTCAAATTTTCCATCTTCAGAAAATCACATCTCAATTTATTTCGTATTCTGTCTTTACAAACCGAGTTTCAAGCCAATCGGATGAAAAATAGTTATTTTCATGCAGAAATTTTCCGGGAATTTTCCGATCGTTGGATCAAATTTTCCAACCTTGGAAAATCACATTTCAAACTATTTCGTATTCTGTCCTTACAAACCGATTTTCAAGCCAATCGGATGGAAACTAGTTTTTTTCATGCAGAATTTTCCGGCCATTTTCCACGTGAGCGGATTTTCCAAAATCGGGAAAACACGTGTCGAAATATTTCGCGTACTATGCTTACAAACCAAATTTCAAGTCAATCGGATGAAAAATAACATTTTTCCCATACAAACTTTTCCGACTTTTCCACTAACAGAAACTCCTGTCCAAATTTCAGCTTTCTATCTCTTACCGTTTAGGCTGTGCGATGATTGCCAATCAGTCAGTCAGTGAATCAGGACACTCTCTTTTCTATTTATAGAGATGTGGTCCTGCGGGTCTTCTATGGGAATGTCATGTGCAGTGGGCATGTCTGAGGTGAATAGGCTGTACAGTGTTGGGCCTAAGACGCTACCTTGAGGCACTCCTGCTCGAATCCTCTTCTTTCGGGACGCAAGGCCATCCTGGACCACTCTGAAGGTCCTGTCGGATAAAAATGATCTGACCATCAGAAAGATTTGAGGATTGAGCGTTCCCTTTATTTTTGCCAGTAGGCCATCATGCCAGACGCGGTCAAATGCCTGTTGGATATCCAAGTAAGCTGCCATAACGTACTCCTTGGCGTGGAATCCTTCCAGGACAAAGTTGACCACCCTGTGAAGTTGCTCCGGCGTGCCATGTCTCAGCCCAAATCCAAACTGGAACTTTGGAATCGAAAACTGGGCGTGCCGCTGGAATATATCTGTTAACCCTGACAAGTGTGCCTGTGTTACGCACACACTCAGAAGAGACATTAGTCCTGGGGTATTCTTGCACGGTGAGGTCCTACCTCACAACACGAGCCACAAATATCTAGGTGTGACCTTAGATAAAAGACTCACGTTCAAACAACATGTTGCTGATGTGACTAGCAGACTTCGCAGCAAAGCAATGAAGATGAGTTGGCTCCTCAACGCCAACAATCAGTCAGTGTCTCTAAGGAACAAAGTTCTCATATACAAGGTTATCTTAGCTCCTATATGGCGCTACGGCGTGCAGGTATACGGAATAGCTGCAAAAACCCATCTGAGCAAAATCAGGGTTTTCCAGGCCAAACTACTGCGAAGAGTCACAGGTGCTGAGTGGTACATTCGCACAAGGGATATAGAACGAGAATGCGGGGTGCCTATGGTTGGCGACATCATCAATAAACAGGCCGCACGCTACCTTGACAAAGTAGCTTCCCACCCAAACAATCTTGCCAGACGCCTCCTGCGAAGGAGGAGGATTAACGGGATCAGGGCAAGAAGGAGACTTCAAAGGATCCACCCAACTGACCTTTCTGACCGAAGGATCTAGTCTTTATACTGAGATAATTGCCTTAAATTTGCATTATACTAAGCTTCACTTCTTAACTCACTCTTATACATATACATCAATGCTCACCTGAAACAAAGTACTAGATACTTACCTTTGGATAAAAACTAAAACTAGAATATACACAATCATAGAATACAAACACGATATTCTAACTTCAAAACATATAAATCTTACGTTAAAATCCCAACTAAACAAATAGCAAACTCGATATACAAATAACTACAGAAAATGAATTAATGAAAAAACTACAATATAAGTTATTTTAGGAGTAACAGTAAATTGTAATGTACTTTAGAATTAGGGTTTCTGAATTACCAATAAACAATGCCGAAATATGAAAAAAAAAAAAAAAAAAAAATAGAGATGTGGTTGGAGATGCCTCCTTCTATGCGTTACAAACATCCGGACAATTTCAATATACCCTCTCCAAGGGTATAAAAACTGAAACAAAACGGTTTAAACATATTCAATTCTGAGAATTTGTGGCTGACAAAACAACTTTTGTTTCTGGGAAATGTCTAATCAGCGTGGAGATTGCAATAGACATTGACGATAACCTCCCATATTTGGGTTCAAACTATAAGCAATCCATAATATTTAACCAGAAATTGGTGCCTCGTGGGGTGATAAGCATATGAAGCAGAAACCAAGCGTTTAAACAAAACTTGCAAATAAATGACTTGTAAGTATAAAACAAGTGAGAAAGTCGGTCAAGCCCGACTATAATATACTCTGTAATTAGAGTAGGAGCTGAATGCAGTGCTGCTGCAGCGCTTGCCTCTAAGTTTCTCTCTCTTTCACTCTCTCTCGCTCTCTCTAAGATTGTGCGGCGTTAGTTGCGAAAGGGGGTTGGTTTCCTTTTTTGCTCATAACTTGAGAACCGCTCATCCGATCTTTATTATTTCTTCGGTAAATCGATACATATTTCTAATGACTAACTATCTCTTGAATCATCTATATGCAAAACTGTGGGAGAAATTACTTTTTTTCCAAATTGCGGGGGCGGGAGGGGGCGTGGCAAAAATTAAAAAATAAACTTGATCTGCCTGCAAGTAAAAGAAGCCTTTGTCCCATACATGTCAAACCTCTATCTCTTAGCATCTCTGAGATCTGTTTGTTCATCCCGGGAAGACAGAAACATTTCCAACCCTATAAAGTATATATATACTTTATCAGCATCAACAGCCGAGTCGATTTAGCCATGTCAGTCAGTCCATCTGTCCGTCTGCCTGTATGAATGCGTCGATCTCAGAGACTATAAGAGTTAGAGACACAAGTTTTACTGTGTCCAGATCAAGTTTGTTTCAGAGTTGCAAAATTTCTTCCCTCCCCCCTTAAACCGCAAAAAACAACAACTTCGTCGCTTAATATAAATTATCTTAGGCCTTAAATCTATCTATTCTGAAAAGTACAATAAGATCCGAGTAAAAACACCAAAGTTATACACGAAACAATTTTGCTTTTGGGAGCAGCTAAGGCATATGAGTCAGTTTGCGCGTGTGTATGTGTGCGTTTTGATTGCTGCCGCCACGGGTCTTCTTCATGCTTGAAGCGGTAAAGATATGCCTTAAAACCGCCCTGCCCCGTCAGTATTTGCGATAGGTAGTAGTCTACCTGACCATGCCGTTGACTAAACCAAGGCTCCAGGATTGGTATTAGTCGGTGGGTCCATCTTCCGTTTCTTGTTTGCAAGTGTGCCTCAATTGTACAGGGTATTTGGAAGTCGGGCCCCTCGTTTTTATGAGTGTATCTTTGGTACACAGGTTTAAAATGTAATGCGCCATTCCAGCCAGAGGAATTTGAACTCTTATCAAAACGACAGAGCTGTTGGCACAGCTTTCTTGCTTGCCAACAGAAATAAATCGAATAGTTTGATTTCAGATCTTATTGAAAGCGCACAGTCAAAAAAATGTTAATTCGTCTACTCTTGCCTTTGATTTGGGCTTTGGTGCTGCTGATGCTAAGCGTTGATAAGGGTAAATGAGTTGAGAACACAATCTTATTTTCAAATATTTATTATGAATTAATATTACAGTTCGTGCTGAATCAGTTAATCTTCATCCAAATACAAATGGCATTAGAGGTTGTCCTCTGGGCTTGTACAACAATGAAACCACAAGGATTTGGGAATGCCTAGATTATGACTGCATCCTGAAAAAACAGATCTTCCCTCCCATTGGGGATATATGTGTGGAAATTCAGTGTGCTCCTAGATACCAACTGTTGCCAAGCAAATTTAAAGGAAAGCTGAGATGTTACCGAAATCATTGGTATCCACCAACAACTTCTGTACCACGATGCACAAGTAAGTTTTTATCATTAGGTGGGACGATTTGTATAAATGGAAAAAATTAAAGAAAGAGTTAGCAAATTTCTTAGTAAAATTTTACCAGAAACCCTGGTTTTAAAATGAATTCCAAGCTCGCGCAAATCGACTTCGAGTTCCAACCGCACTGCGAAGAAAATCTATAAACGATATGTCTTGGTATTTAGATTTAGATTTATTGGTTTTATATCTCAGTGCTACAAGTTACAACTTATATTTAATGCACCAGTCACATTGACATATAAATTTCTTTTGACTTAAGACTAACAATTGTTTAAGCTTACTTAACTAGTTTTACTATAAAAACTTTTACTTTTACATTATTTTCGTTGTAGGTGAGATTTCAAATTATTTTTAAATTGCGTTTCGCTTTGTATAGTTTTTAAATGATTAGGCAATTCATTCCATAGTCGGATTGCATTACAATTCAAATTATTTGTTCTCTGAGAGGCAGATAAGTTTAGCTAAGAGTAAAGATAGTTTGGTTCTTTGGTTACTATAATCTTGTGTAAAAAAATGAATGATCTAAGGTCAATCCATTCAAAAATCGTACATGCTAGAGAAGTAATATGGTCAGAGACTCGACGGTTATAAATATATCTAACAATTGAATTAAAAGCTACCGTTAATTTTTTCATGTCATCTACATTGGAGTGTGCGAATATTTCGAGTCCATAAAAAAGTGAGGGTATAAGGTATGTCTTTGCAATAAGTAGCTTAATTTATATCGGTAGAAACATTTGTGACACTGATAGTTGCCTCTACAGTCCATAAGCTGTACCGCACGCTTTAGAGCAGTGTTGCCCAAATGTCGTTTTTCTTATCCCGTGGGATAGAAAGTCATAATTCTGCCAGCGTCGCAGCCGACACACGCATAAAGAGAGAGAATACGTGTGCTCTATAAAATGCACGCACACACATATGAGTGTTTGTTTGTAGCCTATATTTGACATAACCCTCTAGTACGGCTGGGGTCAGTCGGTCTATATTCGTCAACCCAGCGTTGCTCTTTGTACGTTGGTGAGTCGTGACGCCTGTCAAAATTGTAGGAGAGAGAGAGAGAGACAGGCGTACGCTCTAAATTAAAAATTTATATTTTACATTGCCGTCAACAGAGAAGCATCTCTCTTGGGTTGAAAGAGCGTCGCTTACATCACCCCATGCAAGGCATTGGGTAGAACGAGCGTGGCTTATGTCGCTCCATACATGGCATTGGGTCGAAAGAGCGTCGCTTATTTTGCTTCTCTGCATGGCATTGGGTCGAACGAGTGTCGATAAAGTCGCACCATGCATGTAATTGAGCCAAACGAGCGTCGTTTACGTAGCTTCTCTGCATGGCATTGCGTCGACCTAGCGTGCCTGGAGAGTCGTTAACGTATTGAGCGGACATCCCCTTGCAAAATACGTCAGTCGAGCCCATTGTGAGGGAAATAAGCGTGCGTCAACGACAGTCACAATATCGTCGACGGAACGTTGATATAGCGTCGGTCGGCCGTACTAGAGGGAATGGCGTTTACTTCGTGTTGCTCTGCTACACACACAATCGCAAAGCTTGTTAGTGTGTGTTTGGGCACCACTGCTTTAGAGACATGTTTACTCCTCGAAAGTGTGTTGTTAAAGATGATGCCTAAGTTGGAAGTCTGGCTCGCGTATTTAATCGGAATATCATTATACCCGTTACTCGTAGAGTAAAAAGGGTATACTAAAGTCGTGCAAATGTATGTAACAGGCAGAAGGAATCATTTCCGACCATATAAAGTATATATATTCTTGATCAGCATCAACAGCCGAGTCGATTTAGCCTTGTCCGTCTGTCCGTCCGTCCGTCCGTCCGTGTGTGAACACCTAGATCTCAGAGATGGTAAGAGATAGAGGTTTGACATGTATGGGACAAATGCTTCTTTTATCTGCACGCAGATCAAGTTTGTTTCAAATTTTGGCCACGCCCCCTCCCGCCCCCGCATTTCGGAAAAAACGTTATATCTCCTACAGTTTTAAAGATAGACAATATGTACCTTCTAGAGATAGTTAGTAATTAGCAAAATGAATCGATTTGCCGAAGAAATGATAAGGATCGGATGAACGGTTCTCAAGTTATGAGCAAAAAAGGGAACCAAGCCCCCCACTACCACCCCACCCACCCTAAAAAAATGTTGCATACGTTACGGATGGTCACACTAAGGAACGCAGGAACACTGTTAAACATGTTTTTTCATGAGTAACGGGTATATCGAAGTCGGTTAGAGCCGACTTTAACTTACGCTCTCGTTAATAAATAGTTGTGGCAGCTGCGTCGTTTCCAGGGCTTTTTTATGTTCAGGGTTGCCCATATTCGACGGACCCATGTTTTTTTTTTTAAAATCAAAGAAAAAAATAAAAATTTGGCGGTTGGCAATCTTAATCATTTAATTTGTTCCAAGTAGATCTCTCAAATGGCCGCCTCTGGCGTTGATGGCGTATTGTGCCCTTTTTGCAGCATTTTCCATCGATTTCGCCAACATTTCGGCCGGAATAGCGGCTATTTCTTCACGAATGTTGTCCTTGAGCTCTTCTACGGTCCTTGGCTTGTTAACGTTAACCTTTGACTTCAAATATCCCCACAAGAAGAAGTCAGGCGGCGTCAAATCGGGCGAACGCGGTGGCCAGTCCAAATCACCACTTTTCGACATCAAACGGCCCGGAAACAATTTCTTCAGAAAATCGATTGTTATGCGACTTGTGTGCGGTGGAGCGCCGTCTTGTTGAAACCAGAACTGCCTCATACGCTTTCGACGAATAATTGGCATCACAAAATTGGTCATCATGTCGCGATAACGCTCCTGGTTGATGGTAACAGCATGGCCATTTTCATTTTGGAAGAAAAACGGCCCAATGACCGTTTTCGCACTAACGCCGCACCAAACTGTGACTTTTTCGTCATGAAGAGGCACTTCTTGAATCTCCTGAGGATTTTCAGTGGCGTAAATACGGCAATTTTGCTTATTTACGGTCCCATTCAATGTGAAATGGGCTTAATTTTTAATTTTTTAAAAGCACGTTGAGTTTTCACAATTGACTTGTTCTGTTGAATGTAAATTTCAACTATTTCGGAGCGCTCGCGTGGCGTGTATTGTTCCATGGTAAAAATCTGCTTGGACTGACGCTTCAAACGCGGTATGTCATTAAGCGATCTGACATCTCTGTCAAAAGTTATGGCGTTGCCAGATGGGTCCGTCGAATATGGGCAACCCTGTATAACAATACATTTTGACTTAGATGGGTTCAATAGAAGCCCATTGTCCTTAGCCCACCTGTCTCTTTTTAAAAGTTCATTATTACAAACATAGATACAATCATGAATTCTAATTAACGGACGACTAACATATATCTGGACATCATCAGCGTACATATGGACTTTACAATTAGACAAGTTACTTGGAAGATCATTAATATATACAGAGAACAACAGAGGTCCTAGTACCGAGCCTTGTGGAACACCTCTCGTAAGGTTTTTAAAATTAGACGTGAAAAATCCAGAGAGCACTGCCTGTGATCTGTCCGTTAAGTAGAAGGTAAAACTGGCTATACAGCTCCTCAACGGGGCCAAGCCAAGCTTCTCTCAATCTCTTGGCGTGTGTGCTTTAAATTTTTCGCACAAGAGAAAGGGACCTACAGTTTAACGCCGGATCCGAACGGCAAAGTTTGAGAAATTGCTTTTTCATGGCTAGTTACTTCACAGCTGGCGCCACTAAGCTGGTGAAGGTGACCGTATGTGTAAAAGCTAGTTTCTAAAGAAAGAAAAAAACTTTTATTATTAGATGTTCAGAGGCGGGATCGAACCCACGACCTCCCCGCCCAGCAGTCCACCACACTAACCACTGGGCCACAGACGGCCCGTTAAGTAAGACCTAAGAAGTTTGGTTGCAGTACTAGTAAAATTATAAATATTTTTTAGTTTTGTACACAGAATATCATGGTTCACAGTGTCAAATGCCTTGCTGTGGTCAAGCAGCGTCATTACTACATTACTTTTATCCAGCTCTTTTCTGACTTCCTCAGCTATATTTACGAGAGCTGTTGTGCAACTTCTTTTCCTTCTGAATCCTGATTGCACATCACTTAACAGTGAGTTTCTATCAAGAAATTCTTGTATTTGTGCAGCCATAATACGCTCGAATGCTTTTGCCAAAAATGGGATAATAGAAATTGGTCTGTACTCGTCATTAGTTTTAGGGATTTGCAAGATTTTGGCTCTTTTCCATATTTCGAGAAAAGATGAAGTGGTGAGGACAGTGTTAAAAATATGAGTTATGTGGTCAAGAAGAAAAGGAAGAAGAAGCTTTAACATTTTCGGGTTAAGATCGTCGAGTCCAACTGCATTCGATTTGATCTTAAGTATACTTTCTAGGATCTTGCTGGAAGATCCAGTTGTCATCTTGAAACTCTTCCGCGATTGTGGCACAAAACGATTGCAAACGATGCCGCAGTTCTTTCCTATACAATAAAGTAAATACAGTGAATATCGCTTATATGCAAAAGTTATAATGCAGCAATATTTTTGCATATAAACGATATTTGCATTTAAGCGGTTATCGGTTATATACAAATCATTTGCATATAAGCAATCTAAGTAGCAAAAATTTGCAAATAAACAATTTAGTGAATTATGTTCATTTTATTTTAAAGACAAATAGTTAATATTTATGTGTAATTTAGCTATTAGATAAGGATAACTTAAATCACTTTACGATTCAAATGTCGCAAATGGGTTTTATCTACTAAAATTTTGTTTCAGTCTTTTCAATATGAGATTATCTTACAGAAAGTAATTTTTGAAAATCTGTTATTTTTGTTTGTTATACTCTGTTTATACACATAAAAAATATCATGATAAATGCTCTTTGAAGTATGCTAACTTTATTTCTTAAACGTTTATATATTTGAAATGGCCCAGCAAACATTTTTTATCGCAGAAGATAAGAATGCGATTCTTCCAGTAGGTGTCGCTTCACTCTGGCGATATCGCATATTTATCGCATTCTCATCTCCCTTCGGGAAGAAATGTGTCACTCTGGGACACTTTTTGAAGGAGAGAAAGCGTTTCTTCTGGGAGATACGAAAAAGTCTCTTCTCAGGGATATGAAAGCGATTCACACAAAAAAAAAAATATTTGTGCGCGCTGCTGGTTGCTGCTTGCCTGTTCTGATAAACATCGAATTAAACAAACTTATACTTAATTACATGAAAAACTTTTACTTACTCTTAGGCAATTCGAACTCAGTTCCCTTGGACTGAAATCACTATGGGACTGACGTTTTAGACGACTGCGCCACGCTGTGCGTCTAAGACGAGGCAACTAGAGGGTTACTTGGGCAACTAGAGGGTTACTAGGGTTACTTGTATTGAATCTATTTGAAAGCATTCACCCCTAAATGCATGCTTGTAATTCTCAAGTTCTTATTTATCACTCTGTCCATATATATAGGGCAATAGAAATTGATGCCACATATCGCCAATTTATCCCTTTTATGTTAAAAATGCGAAACCTTGTGTGTTTTGTTTTTGTAAATCGCCAAACTATCATCAGACTCTCATCTCAAACTATCGCCAAACTCACTTTTTGACGAGGGAGATAAGAAACCCGACAAAATGTTTGCAGGGGGATAATATACTGTTAGATATTGCAGTGTTATAAATATTCCAAACTGAACATTCACTTAAATTGTTGGAGCAGTTAAATGAATTAAACAAAAATGAGCGCTAAATCAAATTTAAAATATAATTTTTCTCAATTTTCAATATTAATTTTCATAGCATACTTTACAGGGCATTTATCATGATATTTAATTTGTATATAAAAGGGGTATTATTTGCTTTCTTTCAGCATTTTCCGAGATCTGATCTTTAATGTCCTCAAAAGCGGTAACATTGTTATTATATAAGAAAAATGTCGAGGTAGAGAATTCAAATTTAGTTGGGCCAGATTATATATTCAGATTGATTTTCAATCTTTCAGATTTTCATTCAATACGATACGATAAAACAATATTCTCGTACGAAATAATTCCAAATCAGGCCAGATCACTGTCGCATTAAATGTACTCGGCATCTATTTAGATTGAACCTTGCAACTTCGAACTTTTATGACATTTGAGATTAATTGGACTGAAACATTTCATGCTTGCTTTCGTTCGGTAGAGCCTTGAAGTATAATCTGGAGGCATCGGCAAATAATTTGAGCTAAAAGCGGCTCATTTGCTGTATTATTTTTACTGGATTCTTCATGAATCTTTGCGTAGTTAATAGAATTTAGTTTGTAGCAACTCTGGCGATCGCTCCAATCGGAAGCGAGCTCCTGTGCCTTAGCGAGCAAAACTGGTCTATCAAAAATTCCGTGTAGATAACGGATTTGGTTAATCTACAACAGTGCTGTCTTCAAGTGTACATGTGTGCTATATCTATTCCTTTTCTCATGAAGATTGGTTACAACACTTCGCCTGCATTGTTTTTAATGCACTAGGTATTGCGGAGCCTTGTTTTATTCTTCACAGCAAGCATCTTTTGATAATTGTTGGTTTTTTCTAGCTTTTACTTTAGCTGTTAGAAATTCTAACTTAGAATTATGATGTGAAATTCATGCAGGTTTTATTAAAAAATTCATCGGTTCAGCTATCAGGAACAGTGTTGCAAAATTTGCTTACAACCGATTAAAATAGTACGTCGAAATTTTAAATTTGATGTATAAAGTTTGCATACAAGCGACATTTGCTTATAAGCGATTTGCATTCAAGCGATTAAATTCTTATATCAAAGCTGTGCATAATGCTCTAAAATATTAAACTTTTGCATATAACCGGTATTTGCATACAAGCGGTTCGTCATATAACCGATATTTACTGTATATTCTTGATCAGCATGAACAGCTGAATCGATATAGCCATGTCCGTCCGTATGAACAAACAGATCTCAGAGATGGTCAGAGATACAGGTTTGACATGTATGGGGCAAATGCTTTTTATACTTGCAGGCAGATCAAGTTTATTTTCAATTTTTACCACGCCTACTCCCGCCCCCAAAATATAGAAAAACGAGAGAGGCAAAGCTAACTTCGTCAATACCGAAGTTTTGATACACTTGAAATAGCTTGTCTCAACGGTTAGCGACTTCGACCAAACTTCACAGATCAGCTTAAAAACATTACATATTACCCATGACCGTGTTTGAGAGCGATAATATTGAGAACAAACCAGTTTTTCTCACAAAGACCCACTTTTCAACCGATAGTTCCTATGGCAGCTATAAGATATAGTCATCCGATCCGGTCGGTTCCGACATATTAGCAGCGTGCAGTAAAAAGAAGACTCTGTGCAAAGTTTCAGCTCGATAGCTCCAAAACTGTGGGACTAGTTCGCGTAGAAACAGACAGACGGACAGACGGACGGACGGACAGACGGACGGACAAAGCTTAATCGACTCAGCTCGTCATGCTGATCAAGAATATATATACTCTATGTGGTCGGAGATGATTCCTTCTATGCGTTGCAAACTTCTGGGCAAAATTATAATACACTTTTCAAGTGTATGAAAACGAGAGCGAAAGTTAAAGTCGGCTCTAACCGACTTCTATATGGGTCATTCTTTTATAAACCGAACAGTTAAAAAAATTTTTATTTTTGATTTTAATAAAAAAAATCCGAAATTAGATCTCGACATGCCCATCATAACGTAATTTGCGGTTTTTGCACAAAATTTTTTGTTAATTTTATAAACAATTTCAAAAATCGTCAAAAACGAGAAAATGGAAAAAAAGGTTTTTTTAAAAACGGGATTTCTCAGGTTCGGTTTATCGGACAGCTTTCAAGTTGATATTGGTGAAAAGTATTTTACTGTATTTACTCAAATTGTAATTTTATAGATTTTTAAAATATTTAATAATATAAAGTAATTGTTGCTAAAAATTATTTATAATTTTTTCTAAGTGTTAACCACCATGATATAGCTTCTAAGCATAAACAATTTATTGCCCTAAATATAACTTAAATTTTTGTGTTTTCAAAAAGATGGAGACCTTTATAGTTTAAAAGTTATGAATTTTTGAAGTTATAAACAAATAAAAAAGATGCGCTTAATTTTAAAGTTATGTGATTGAAACTTGGCAATTGTGCTTTATATTAATCAAGCTTTCAAAATTGTCAACTTCACCCAGATCGGCCGTCTATATCATATAGCTGCCATAGGCGCGATTTGCGATTTTCGAGCTCAGCATTCCAAACTATACTAAAAAACAATTTTAGTAGAATTGGGTCATTTAATTTATTTATTTTTCTAAACAAGCGATATTAAAAATGCAGGGCCACACAAGCGAATATAGCGTTCACATTGATAAAACCACAAAATTTAAGAAATAAATCGTACACTCTTATTGCGCCATCCTATACTTTACCACTAGTTTTTCTGATTTTTAGATAAATGGGTATTAAATTTGAAATTTCATGATAAAATTACGTGTCAAGGAATTAAGGGTCCACGATAAAAATTCACGGATTGTAGTAAAACATTTTCACTTTAATTCTTGCAAATAGCTTACAATTTTATTTTACATCAATGAATTCCCGTCTTAGAGGTCATAGGATCACTGTAATTCAGTTGTTGTTTGTGGAATTGACGAATGATTAAATTAGCTTTGGCTAAAATTGCTTGTGGTGCAGTGTGTTAAAATTCCTAGTGTTGAATTAGTGTTATGTTGAACTGCTGTGAATGATAGTGTTGAAATTGTTTTGTGTTAAATAGACATGGAACCCATTTGCACGACTTTAGTATACCCTTTTTACTCTACGAGTAACGGGTATAAAAAGTGTGAGTGTCGCCAACACTCACGAGCCTTTGATGTGAAACATGATGCTAAATTTAAGGGCTTAATTTCAAAATCACGAGCTCTCTCAATGGTATATAAATTTTTCAAAAGAATAAATATGGGAGTATAAATACCAATAACAAGATCACTGGCTGCTGTCACTATTAAGTCACTGTCAAGACACTGTCAAGTCACAGATAAATAGGTCACTGTTATGTCACTGTTTTGTCACTGTCAAGAGACTGTCAAGTCACTGTTAAGTCACTGTCAAGTCACTGTTAAGTCACTGTTCAGTTAGTGTCACTGTTAAGTCACTGTTCAGTCACTGTTTAGTCACTGTCAAGTCACTGTTTAGTCATTATCAAGTCACTGTCAAGTCAATAATAAGTCACTGCCAAGTCACTGTTTAGTCACTGTTTAGTCACTGTTAAGTCACTGTCAAGTCAGTGATTAGTCACTGTTAAGTCACTGTTAAGTCACTCTTAACACACTGTCAAGTCACTCTTCAGGCACTGTTTAGTCACTGTCTAGTCAACCCCCTTTTTCCTTCTCCCCACTTCCACCCCTCCATCCCTCCTCTTTCCTCACTTTCTTTCACCCCTCCCCTTCACTATGTATGACGTCAGCGCAGCGCTGCAGCGTCACGTGACGCTGAAATCAAATTTTACTCCTACTAAAATCTTCCGTACCGAAATTAAAGATGTTTCACATCAAAATACTTCATGTCTCCCACAGTTTTGTAGATAGAATTTCCATACCTTTTCGAGATAAACTCTGGTGCAGTACTATAGCCGCACCTTGATTTTTCAGTGTACGCATAGAAAGAGTAGAGGTAGAAAAACTTTGCGACTACCGTTTGAAAGAGCGTTCAAAATGAGAGAAAATTAGTGACAAACATCAACACTCTCAGTGCAAAAACTAACCATTATGTTTCATTTTCGTTTTGTGAGCGGTGCACTACTACGGCCGCACTTTATTAAAATAAATAATTATTAATGAGTATAATTTATTTAGAGAAATTTAACGAACTAATATATTTTTATTTACTTTAATAATGAGTGTAATCTCCTTTAGCACTAATTAACTCATAGACCCTATTTTGCATACTATCTGTGAGGTTTTTTTTTAATCTTTAGGGGACAGTTCTTCCCAAGCCTTAATTATTGCCAATTTGACCTCCTTAGTACTATTGTACTTAGTGTTTTGAGCATAAATCCTTCGGACCAGCAACGCCCAAAGGTTTTTCATCGGATTCAAGTCCGGGGAGCAAAAGGCCACTCCAAAAACCGAACATTAGTGCCTTCAAGCCGTGTATTGATGCGTTGTCCTGTTGGAAAATGAACTTTTTACGCCTTCGGTTACCGTGAAAAGGCAATAAATTCATTTGCAAAATGTCCACTTATTCTCTCGAGTTCATATGAGTGCTAGGAAATGCCAGCTGCAAGCATCCAGACTTGCAGAACGCAGCCCAAACCATCAATGATCCTTCTCCAAAATTTCTCTTAGAAAAGTACAGATGTTTCTTCCACAAATCCCTCCAATAGTGCGAAAACCTATCAGGACCGTCCAAATTAAACTTTTTTCTCATCCAAGAAAATGATCTAGAAAGATAAATTAATATTTGCATTGCTTTAGAAAAGCTCTTCTGACGCAGGTTATCAAAAGGGAATCAAAAGTGGTATTTATACCCAAAGCCGGTAAAGCCTCACATGCTAGACCTAGCGACTAAGGCCAATAAGCCTATCCTCTTTCTTCTAAAAAACCCTTGAAAGACTAATTGACGCCCACCTAAGGCAGACTATTAACCCTTCTCTCTTAGCACCTACGCAACACGCATACTGAAATGACAGATCCACCGAAACTGCCTTCTTAGTTTCAAGGATTGAAAATCGCTTGAAATAAAAGAATACTCTCTGACAGCATTTCTGGACATACAGGGTGCCTTTAACAATGTCCTACCTGCTGCCATTACCACAGCTTTGGGGGATGTGGGAGGACGCGCCACTGATTGAATTCATCAACATTATGCTCTCAAGTAGAGCAGTGAATTTAAGTCTTGGTGGTGCAACCGCTCGCAGATTCGTACACCGAGGCACCCCGCAAGGGGGTGTTCTTTCCCCGCTTCTCTGGGTCGTAACAGTCAACTAACTGCTGCGCCTTATGGAGGCGGCGGACATGTGGTGGTGGCTTGTGCAGACGACATTGCTATATTCAAATGCGGGAGTTTCCCACAAACCTTATGTGACCTCATGCAGACCGCGCTGGCGACACTTTCTGAGTGGGCGTCTTCTTGCGGTCTGGGTGTAAACCTGAAAAAAGACAGAACTAGTTCTCTTCACACGGAGATATAAAGTTCCAGATCTTATCCCTCCCAAACTAAACAATATAAGTCTAGAATTCAAAACAATGCCGGGTACCCGGGCGTCGTACTGACAGGAAACTACTCTGGCATGATAATATTACTAAGCGGGTGAAGAAGGCATCCATTGCCCCCTCTTCTCTGTAAGCATGCGATAGGCCGCAAAATGGGGATTTTCCCCTTGAGCACTGTTCATTGGCTTTACATAGCCATAGTACGTCCCATATTACTCTATGGAGTTCTAGCATGGTGGCCAGCAATCGAGAAACCATCAGTCCTGAGCACTTTACACAAGGTTCAGAGAAGTGCTGAAATATTATGAGCGGTGCGCTCCGAACTACCCCAACGGATGCACTAAACACCATATTTCATCTGCTTCCCTTAGACTTGACATCTAAACAGTTAGCGTGCATTACAGCCCTGAGATTAAGAGAGTCTGACACCTGGAACATGGGTAAATCTGGACACTAACAATACTAAGACACCATAGCGCGGTTCCCGCCATTACAGACTACTGTATACCCACTACGTCATTCCCACAAACTCTATGACGTCAATATCCCCAGTAGACTCGACGGATAACTTGCCCCCCACAGCACAAATTCCATCAATATTTACACAGATGGATCAAAGTTTGATAACAAAGCAGGAGGTGGAGTTTTCTCCACAGACCTAAATATGGAAATCTCTTGCCGGCTCCTTGATCATTGCAGTGTGTACTAAGCAGAATTGGTTGCCATCCAGGAGGCCGCCAAATACCTTAGCACACTCATGATCAATGAAGGGAACGCATAATTTACTCTGATAGTCGCAGCTCTAAGGGCTCTTGACTCGCACAACAATAACGCCAAAACACTCACGGAATGCCGTAGATCCTTAAATGCGATCGCTCAGCATCTCCGTATCCACCTCATCTGGGTGCCTGGACACCGCAACATTGAGGGAAACGAGTCAGCCGACAAACTGGCAAGACAGGGCACTACCACTCAGCTCCATCCCAGATAAGAGCTTGATAGGGATGCTCTAGCCTCATTTAAACTACTTACAAGGAATGAAACGTGGCGCCTGGCTACAGAACGATGGAACAACCTTCCGGTTTGCGCCGTAGCTAAACTCACGTGGCCAACGTTCAACCAAAAACGAACCTACAGTCTTCGCGCCAAAGTAGAGAAAACATATCAATTCTGGTTGGGGCCCATGCGGTCACCCCCCATCGGCAGGCATGCAGCTCGCTGCATGCGTAACCCACAACGATTTCTGCAGAAGCTGCCAATGAAGAAGAGGAGGAGACATTACTACATCTCTCTGTCATTGCTCAGCTCTTAGCAGAAGGAGACTCAAACCTTTGGTCACCCATTTCTACTACCTTCCGGAAATATCCGTTATTGAGATTCCATCTCTACTAAAAATTCTTGACGTAATCATAATGTTGGGGGGAACAGGAACCGGCTTAAAAAGTAAAAAAATGGGGTCGCACAGGGGGTATATTGGGCTAAGTGGGAGGGACAGTCTCGTCCCTAGCCATCTCAACCCAATCTAACCCTATAAAAAGCTCTTACTTTTTTCCAGTAAAGGATATTACTTATAATATGGGTCTTGGGTCTGGTGAACCCTTAATTTTTGTCGCACTTTGTTTTCAGATTCTGGGTAACGGTCCACTGAGACACTTTTAGACACCATCAGTCTCCTAATTCATTAGAGTTCTTTAATGAATTACTTGCAGCACTCAATAATCGGCGCTGGTCACGCTGATTTATCTTCGGCTTACGTCCTCCGGTCCTCGGTTTTTACAAATATTTCGCACAACTTCGTCGGATCGTCCAATTTTTCATCCAATTTTACGAGCAATTCTCACTTTGAGCGCCAAAAATGTTGCCTTTCTCGACATCTGACAGCACTGGCCCACTTGGCATATTTACAAATCTATAACAAATAGTTACACAACGAAGTGTACTGTTTTCCCAAGAAAATAAATATAATTCAGCCTTTTTTGTTAAAATAGGACAAGTTCTATTTGATAAAGGTTTCTCCTTAGAAAGATTTAAGACAAAAAAAAAAGTATTCATATAATATTTGCTTTTCTATATTTCAGAACTATGCAATATAAATGATATTCAATCTACATACTCTTTAAGGCCAGTTGACTGTGCGATAGAAAACAGAAATACGAATTGCTCTAGCCCACTAGAACTGGAACCTGGAACAAAGGTTACAATCGCCTGTAAGCCAGGGTTCTTAAGCAGAAAAGATATTCCATCTGTGACGTGTCTTGACAATGGCATTTGGCAAGGATTGGATCAATTGGAAAGAGAAGAGAACGAATACTGTTCAGACGACTGCCTGGAAATGCATGAGCCGGCCAAACCGCTTTCTATAAATGCATATGCGATCAAAACATGGCAAGCCCCTTGGACCGTGGCCATTTATTATAAAGGGCAACATGAGCGTGCGTGTGCCGGCAGTTTGATCAGGCTGAATTATGTGATAACAGCCGCTCATTGCCTTATCAAGGACTACATTTCATCGTATGATAATGATGACCTACGCGTGGGTTATTTGGATCAACAGTATGAAGTAAAGGACTATAAGATTTATCCGTAAGTTGTCATTAGCCACACTTGATTAGCATACTAACTACTTTTATTACAGCGGTTATGTGGGTACCGGTATTTACGACCATGATATTGCCATCCTTAAATTGAAACAGAACATAAGTCCGGGGCCGAATCAGATAACCATTTGTCTGCCCTGGTTTCACAAAGATCTGGAACTTTCCAACGAAAGCCTACCTCAAGTATCAGGTTGGTCCAACGGAACCCTCGAGGCAATGAATGTTCAGGTTACTACACGAAATACAAGAACTGGATCTTACAATATAGTAACCAACGGGGAGACCAAGCTATGTAGAGGCGACAGTGGCAGTCCTGTTTATAAGCAATGCTCTTTGGGTGAGAAAAAGGGAATGTGCCTAATCGGTATTGTTAGCTACATTAGTGTCCACCCTGTTAATGATTGCGGAAATAGTGTTACTGTTACAAATATAACAACCGAGGGCATTAAATCATTTATATCGGGATACACTGATTTAAGATTACGATTAAACTAGAAATTTGTATGAAAGTAATAATAAACAATTAATAAAAATCTTTCAGCTTATCCATCATGTTTTATACCTGGCAACCTTCAAGTTTGGATGTGTTTGAAAAACATTTTAGTTTTCATCAGTACTACGAGAAAGAGTCGAATTTATGTAATTGTGTCAAAAGAAAATTAATTATTTTTAAGTGCAAGTCTTCCTTCTCTGATGATAAATCTGCATCACAGTAAAGCAGCTTCCGCTGAACTTCTGCTTTGCCTAGTAATATATATTCAGTTAGGCCCAATATCTGTCTGTTCTGTATACCACTATAATATACCGAAGATATGCAAGTGCGCCTCCCCATAAAAGGAATTCAAAGCTATAGGAACCACATTACTTGGAACAGGGTATTTTGCTGTCGGGGCACTCGACCGCAACACTCTTACTTGTTTTTATTGATTTTAAAGCAGCATTTGATTCAGTAGACAGGAAACTCCTGATTCACAAGCTAGCGAATATAGGCATCTCGACAAAGATACTACCAATAATAAAAAGCCTCTATGAGGACAATGAAACGGCAGTGTGGGATGGATTTAATCTTTCGCCCTGGTTCAAAACAAATCTTGGAGTAAAGCAGGGGTGTATTATCAGCCCTCTTTTGTTCTCCCTATTTGTAAATGATATCTCCACTGAACTCCATGGAGGAGCGCAATTTGGTGGGAATATATTTAAAATCCTGATGTACGCGGACGACATGGTCATCCTCGCTGAATCACCAAAGATGCTACAGGAGATGATTAATGAAGTGCTAAGATACTGCCTAAAATGGGGACTGGAAATCAACACGGAAAAGTCTAAAACAATGATAATTCGAGATGGCCGAGGGAGGTTGGCGCGAGATGAGAAATGGACACTTGGCAATATAGAACTAGAAACGGTAAAACTGTTCAAATATCTTGGAGTGACGTTATCTTCAAACATGTCATTTAAACAGCACATCAATTTAAAACTAAGTGAGTCCAAAAGAGCACTGAACAGCACTTGGAAAGCCTTAATGAAGAAGAAAAATGTAAGCGCGAGTACAAAGTACAAAATGTTTCAGGCAACGGCGAGAACTATTATGTGCTATGCTGCCGAAGTCTGGGGATGGGAGTCATACGACGATGCCGAAAAATTGTTAAGATTCTTTCTGAAACAAATATTTTATCTCCCAAACAATACGCCAACATATGCGTTACATTTGGAGACAGGCCTACCTGAGATGTCCCTTCACACACTACATGCGCATTTTAAATACATGAACAAAATCATGTCTTTGTCAGCTGACAGGTATCCGAATATGGTAGCGTCTGCACTGATAGCGTCGTCTTCGCAATGCTTTCAAAAATGGACAGAACTGGCCTCTGAACACGAAGTGAATCTAGACCTAGCCGACCCTAACACCTGGAAAGAGAGTCAATCCTCACTACTGGCTTCAATCTACGATAGAACGCGTGAGGCAAATATCAGGCGAGCCCGCGAAAGCACTTCTCGACAGATGTACAACCGTTTAAGTTACGAGCTTGGAGAAAATAATTACTTTAGGGAAGACTATGACACTCTAACCATTTCCTATATTTGCAGAGCCAGAACAGAGGTACTGGCGCTTAACTACTCACCGCACAGACGTGTTGAAAATGAGCTGTGCAGCCTTTGCAACATGAGAGCACGCGAAGATGTGATTCACTTCATAGCAGTCTGTCCAATCTTGAACGAACTGAGGATCCGCTCATGGGGCAAGGCATGTCTCACATTGGAAGAGCTAATAGCAGTCTTAAACGGGCAATCTTGGAGAGTGTTAGCAAAATACCTGTTGGATGCTCACAAATACAGGGCAAGAATCCTGCAGGAAGCATTTTAAAAGAGAATTCTGTTACTTTTTTTCTTTGTTTTTTTTTTTTATTAATTGGTGGAGCCCGGGACTCCATCCTGAGGAGTGAAAGATCTACTATCTCGCGACGAGCGGGGAAGGTAGGTGGTGTAGCTCTGAAGGAAGGGCGTTCCGGTAGCTCTAGCTTGCTAAAAAAAATGTGAATTGTATAATTTAAATTTAAGGCTAACGGCAAAATGCCATGCCTATATATATTTAATGTTCTATGAATAAAGAACTTCTACTACTACTACTACTAAAAAAAAAAAAAAAAGCAAGGGTATATAAACTTCGGTCGAGCCGAAGTTAGCTTCCCTCTATTTTTGTCTTCTTGTAAATTCTTGCAATTTGTGAGGTGAGGACACCTTTCTTTGGGAAAGCATTGTTTTCTCACTCTGCATGCTTCGTGTCCACACGGATGCTGTTTAAACAGAAGTCACTGGAATGCTTCGCCTCATGCTTTAACCCATTTGTGTAGATCTTTACGCCATGGCAATTTCCTCGAAAAACGCCACATCTGCAGCTGTCTTCGTTTAGAACCTTTCGCACTGTGCGTCATTTTGCGAAGCGCTGAAACAGCCACAGTAGTATTGGGGAGTGGTATATATCCAGTCAAAAGAGTTACATTTGTTATTTACATATTGAAGCGAACCTAGCATCTGACTCCGGGAATCAGCTCCCTGGAACCAGATTCGGTACAAAGGGCAGCATCACTGCTCGTATCGGGAGATCGATAAACAAGGAGAGGCGATATCGATCAACTCGTCCGGTGC
>JAEIFU010003185.1:0-18423 GCA_018904235.1 Lordiphosa stackelbergi | reverse complement strand
TTGGCCGGCACTGATCTAGAGTATACTTTTCTCTATCGAAGACAGCTGAATGCGAATACAACTTATATCTCTGTCATTCACTCTTAGCCCAGAGCCAACAGCTGCAAGTAAAGCAGGGCCAGGCAGTAATTTGTGTTTTTTCACACAGACGCGAGCTGAGTGTCTGAAGTGGTGAACATAGAAAAGCAAAGCAAATCGGCTAAGTCTTTTTCCCTCTCCACACTGAAGCTCTCCAAACTCTCATGAAGTCGTTCGGTGCTGCTCAGCGGCGAGCGAGTGGCTCGCGATCGATCATTTCTTATCCCTGCAAAGTTACAAAAACAGTCTATAGGACATTTGTTCGTCATGGAATTGAATTTAAGTGAAAAAGCAGGGAATATGTACAAAAATATATAAAATGCATCCTTGATCCAACCCGTACCCGAACCGTACTCCTATACTCAAATTTTTGTTGCCCCCGAAAAATCCCGTATAAAGGATTATGGAAGGATAGTGGGTTACGGCACCGATTGAAAACTATAATGAACGGCAATTCGGAAACGGAATCTGAACTGATGATATCGCTCACTTACTTCATACTGGCTAACTAAAAATACGATTTTTACTTAATGCTGAATACTCGCATTACTATTTGTGTACAAATTTTCGTTTTGATATCTCTTTTACTTCCTGTGATATGAAAATATGTCTTTTTAATTTTACGTTTTAATTCAAGAACGTTATATCTCAGTTGTCCTGCGTCGATATTGAGCAAACATACATCGCTTTTAGATAAAACATCTATTTCTGTTTTATCTAACTTCATATATTTTATTATTAACTCGAAACTAAAAGATCCATTTTTCTGAGTTAAATCCATTGAGCTTTAAACGTGTTTTCTTTGGGCATATGTAATTCAAAACATGTTTTGCATCAAAGCTCCTATATCATCGGACCGGTTTACATTCCAAGTTCTTTTATTTTAGTGTAAATATTCAAGAAAAATTTCATTTTACCTAGATTTATACACTTTATGAAGTTTTTGAAGTCCCAAAAATAGTTTTGTACTTCGGTTATTATTCTATATCTTACAAAATTGATAACGTAAAACTGGCGTTTGATTTTCACTATTCTCCTTTGACAGTTGCCGTTTGTTGGTTTAGTTCTTTTGAATTTTGATTGCAGTGACGCGTGTTTTACATCAGTAAATTTCTAATTATAATGAAACTAAATACAAATAAAAGGAATAATAATGAACAATTAAGCAAACAATTCGGTCTAGATGAACGTAAATAGCTTTAAACATGTAGCAATAGATCAACACAGTTAAAAATGAAATGAAAAATAAGAAAGTCGATCAAGTCCGACTGTAATGTAATCTGGAAACACACCCACACAATAAGACTGAACTACAAAACGGACACAGAAAATTGTGCTAGACGCCCATGATCGTGGCCATAGGAAAACAGACTAAGTTTCAAACTCAGGAGAGCTGACTAAATGGAAGCTGTTGCTCTGTCATTTATAAACATTTTGTAATCTTTTTGGTTTTTATCAGCTATACAAATTTTGTGTTTCTTTTGTATTATTGTTATACAGACCTGATGACGAATGCCGACGGCATCTCGAAATATATTAAAGAAAACCAACAACTGTGTTTTACTTAACTAAACCACATAAAATCATCATGCCCTTGAACCTGTTAAACAACTATTTCTTAAATAACTGAAAACAAAACCATTAGAATAACTTTTAAATCCTTATATGAGTGCTCTCTACAATTACTGCATACCATACAGAATATTAAGAATATCGCTCCGTAGAGGAAATGGGATACTAACACAAATCATTTACAGAATTCCGTTTCAAGCTACATCAATCGGTCTATTAACAAAAACTAAACAAAATTATAGTCAATAGTTTTTTAGTTGACTTGACTATCAACTGAGTAGTCTTTTCATAACATTTGACTACCGACAACGAAAGTCTGTAAAATAAGTTGACATTCAACGAAAAGACAAATAGTAACTATAAACCAAACTAAATTGAATATTTCAATGTTTGTTAGAGTACAAAGTAGGAATTATTGGTGTGTGGAATTCAAAATTGGCTAGTCTTAGACTTCCCGATCAATGAAAGATGGATTGAGTTTGTCCAACAAAATGTTCTCAAGTATCTTGATTCCGAGAGATCTAATTTCAGGTAAGAGAAAATGCCGCTCGACTGATACCTGAAATTTAAGGATTAAATTCCTCTGTGGTTGGAACTGGAATAGAAACATTTGGCAACGCATATACAATAGTTCCCGATCGGTAAACTACCTTTCCTTTCAATATTGTAAAACATTTGAAGCACTCTTAAACGAAACGGCTACTCAGTCGATAGTCAAGGCAACTAATCAAACTAAACATTCAATAGTCAAAGTTACAAAGCGACTACTGACTATCATTGGCCGTGTTCACCAGCACAAATCGATGACGAAAAAACCAATGGATCTAGGTTAATTCCTGAGGTGAACAGTAAAGTGCAATTATGATTGCTAATTTTTGTGATTTTGATTAAAATCACAACGATAGCTTTCACATACCATTTTTACCTAAAGAATTTCGTCAAAGCGTTCAAAATAAGCCAATTAAATTTTTTGATGAATTATGTTTGATGTTTGAAGAATGCTGCTAAACAAAACCATTATGCTCAGTTTTTTCTTCATGTATCTCAAGTATTTCATTTTTAGTTTATTTGATGTGTTTATAAAATTAATTAAATAGTCGTAGTCGATTTACAATCATTGACCATTTACCCTGCTGATATTTTGGTTCGTTTAAAACGTTAGCAGATCGTATAGGTGAAGCGATTAAAGTTCTTAGAAAATATACATTTTCACTTATGTTATTCATAAATGTTCCACAAATATCAGACCAAGAATGGAGAATTCAGAAGAAACGGTACATTGCAGATAAGAAATGTTGTTGCCTAAGAATCTTGATGACTGTGACGGAAGTTAAATTCAACTTTAATTGAATCAACTCAAAATAAAAAACAAATCATAATTTTGTACTTAAAAACAAGAAAGAAAGTCGGTCAAGCTCTAATGGAATATAATCTGGTCCCAAAGTTAGTATAAATCTGATCAATTGGAGTTGAAACAAAAATATAAGTTCTGCCCATTGCCGTTGCGGCCATCCTTCATCTCGACTATCATTCATCCCATCTAAATAATTTCTTCGACAAATCGATAAATAATACTGATTACTAAATATGCATAGAAGGTAAAATTGTGAGAAGCCAGCTGGAGCGTTGGAGGGCTGTGTATAGCCAATTTTACATTTAAATAAAAGGTCAAAGCATCTATCTACAAAGCTGTGGGGAGATATACATTTTCCAGAGTGCGAGGCGCCAATTTTGAAAATAAACCTGAACTGCTTGCAAGTATAAGAAATATATATATGTCCCATACATGTCAAACCTCTATCTCTACCGTTTTGTTGTTATGCTTAGATGTACTGACCACGGACACTATATCTTTGTTGTAGCAATCGGAATGAATCAAACGATCGGAAAAAGTTGGTATATAAAAAAAGATTTGTGAATCTTAGGTGATTTTCTTTAAGGGCACGATTCTGGGGTTTTCTGTGTTTCAATAGAAAAAATTGGCTATAACAGCCTCCCAAAGGGATCAAGCCAAGCTTCTCTCAAACTATTGGCGTGTGTGCTTTAAATTTTTGTTGCACAAGAAAGGGTCACTACAGTCCCTTAACGCCGAATCGAACGTCAACGTTTCTAATGAAATTCCGTCTATAAACAATAATGTTTTAGAGAGGGTGTTTGAGTAATAATTTATTAATTTGCAATTTAAAATGAGCCACAAATCGTACAATGTAGTGAACCGGTAGCTAAAACACTTTGTGAAGCTCTCAACCGAATTAGTCCTTATCCCTGGAATTAATAGATAATTTCTTATGCTAACTTCGTTAAGCTAAAGCTAAGTTCACACAGGCCAAATTTTTAGACAATTTTTGATAATTTTTGTAATTTGAATAAATTGACCAAATTGGCGGCCATGTTTGATCAAATTTTTGGTGAATCGACCATTAGTTTTTTTGTCCTTGCAAAATTTGCAAACAATGGAAACAAAAATTTTCTAAAAATTTGTTAAATTATTTGCCTGTGTAAGACTTGGGCTAATAATTTGCCCAAATTTTGAGGAAAATTTGTCTATTGTAGATTTTGCAGAACTAAAACTAAAACTAAGATTCCATTTCAATTGTGATCAGAAATTACCAAATAGTATTCTAATTCAGCCCATTAAGTCAAAATTATCATAAAAATTCGTGCAAAATTATTTGCCTGTGGGACCTTGGCCTAACCAATTAGTTTCTATAGTACTTGCTATAGCAATTCCTTCTACAAATCCCCCCAGCTCTTTTAGACTTTAAATACCATAAAAAAGACAATCTTTTGGTATGCTCAGTGAACAGATGGACTTTAAATCAAAATACTTCAGCTTGGCATGTCCAATCTTCTTCTTGTGTCTTGTATTTCTGTGAACGACAAACCCAAATTGGTACAAGAAGAACAAAAAGCGAGACGAGCTGGAGACGCCTCGGTATGAGTCAATGAGACGCGGGGATTATTAATGTTTTGTAATACGCCCCAGGAGGCGGGCCCAAATGAAACTCTCTCAACTCATGGCAGAACAAAGAACAGGCAACTAACTAACCAAATACTTAACAAACTGTTGTTTACTTACCCAACAAAAACTGTTCGATTTCGGCGCGTTTAGCTGGGGCCTTTGTATGGGTATCCATGACTTTCGCGTTAATTTGAAGCGTTTTTGCCTTAATGTTTATTTGTTGATCGTTTTGATTGGGTTTTTGTTGTTGATGATTTTAGTAGCTGACATGTTCAGCACCCCAGTGGCACACACACACAGGCCCAGGAATATGGTTTAAACTAATTAGCAGTGGACTGTCAAAAGTGTAGTAGCACATTATTTTTGTTTAATAAGATCACATGCACTCGGGGGTTGGCTGTGGAGAAATTTAGGAGACGGGCATAAATTTAGAAATGGCCTCCCACAGAGCCTGCCTAGGGTTATGGAGAATATAAATAGAAATTTTTAAACATTGAACCAAACTCGGTTGCACGCTTCGTTTGGCGCCTGATGACGTTATGTGTGTTGTTTTGTTGTTGCTGTGGCTGATCAGCATATATATCCGAGATACCTACAAAGCTGGGTGTCATTAAATATGGTTACGCAAAACCCACTTTCGGGGCGCCCAAACGTTGCCCCCCTTTTTTGCACTTGTCTGGTTGTAATTCTCTCGGCCTATCCTCTGTCATTTGCGGTTTCCAACGCGGTTTGTGAATAAAATTATGTATTTGTAAGTCTGACTCACTCGCTCACTCTCCGCCCCCGGCCCGGCCCAAACAAAGACATTCTCCCACTATTTTCAATTGATTGTTGATAAAATGGTAAATCGACGCTGCCATAAACAATATTTTTTTTTATTGCAATTTGAGTATTCGTGATTTTGTTCTAGGAATAATTGGCACGCAGGCGTGTCCCGTCTCACTCTCTTGTTGCATTTCCGGTCATTTTCAAATGGTTTGACGTTTCGATTTCCTGCCAACATTTACCACGCACCAAAAAACCTTAGTTCAAACACATTTAGAAGTCGGTTTGTATCCGGTTTTATCCCCACTTTTCTTTATGTGTTCCTCAATGGTCAGTGATTACAATTCCAATTACAATTACACACACTTGTTTTGCATTGACAGCAACTACGTTGACACCTTTTGGGAGTTCTATGCTCGCGGCACAAGAACCTGCAGTTGTTTCATTGCGAAAGACTCTCGACTGAGTTTAAAGAACCTGCGACCGAAGCGCGACTTGGTGTGTGAATCACTCGAACGCAACTGACAACATTTCGCGTCTGTCTGCCGCTCTGTGGCTCCCCAGCTCCAGTGAAACAAGCACGAATGGAGACCAGGGGCGGATTTAAGAATGTGGAATGATCGAGGTCAGTATGGGAACTGTGGTAAACTTGCAGAATTTACAGCTGTTATCATATAAACACAAAATTGATCAATTAGAATCATTGGGCGTGTTCAGCAGAATAATTGATCCCAGCAACAAATTTTGCATCAAATAGTTTCTGCTAAACGAATTCCAACATTTTTTAACAACGCCGCGGGGCTGTCGATTAATTAAAAATGGCGGCGTAGACACATTTGCGATCCGTGTTAACATGAAGCTGCATAGACGAAGAAAAGTTAATTAACAGGTCTGTTCTAATTCCACTTCGGTTTTTCGTATAAACGTTTGAATTGCTGTTTAATCTTACAAATTTGAATGAAAGTTGTAAAGGAAATCTGTGGTTACTAGATCAAGGCTTATTTTTCTACGAAGTGAACCATTGGCATTAAGTCAACTGCTTGAGCAATTCATAAAACGATCTAGTAAAAGATTTAAGTGTAACTTTCCATACAATATAAATATAAAGTTCAAAGTACAAAACGTTTATACGAAAACGGAGGGGAATTGAGAAATTTTTAGAATTTATTGTAATAGTTTACAGCCACAACAAGACTGTTGATTTTGCACAAAGCTTATAGAAAAATCAAAATCTTCGGAAAATTTCGTCCAGAAACCATGTGTCTAAACTGTATTTCTCCTTCAACTTGATCTAGGTATGGTATTTCGGCATAGATTTTCTTCTCTTTTACGTTTTTCCTATGGGAAAAGGCAGGGAATAGAAATTCATTTTGGACCCATGGGATCTTGATTAAATTTTTTTAGAATTTTGGTAGATTTCAGTTTTTATAAACGTTTTGTTGATTTTTTTCCGCCTGTACAAATCGAAAACCTAAAACTATCATCTAGTTTCAGAAAATTAAGTCATTGAAATTTTAAAGTTATCTCATTAGAAAGATAAGAAATAAACGCGTCTAGAAATGGTCACTTGGCGGTGAGGACGTTCCTTAAAAACATTTTCAGTTTTCTTAAAATATAGAAAATAACGATTCTGTTTTTGGACTCGATATATCAAATATCGATGTTGAATGTTTTGATTTTTGATATTATCGATATTGATATTGTGAGAAATATCGACAACCTTAGGTGGAAGCGGTATTACTTTAAAGCAGCACACTATTTCTTCGATACTTGAAATTGGCTATCATGATAACGCATCACTCGAGTTCAGCAGAAGGATCAGTGCACATTTATACTTGATCAGGGAGCAAGTTGTTCTGCTGAAAAAGCATACCTAAATATCATATAACACAGCCCAACAGTGTTTTTGGTGCAGGTCTATTTTTATCTGATTATGTTAATATAGATTGCACTGATTAAAACTGTATCATTGGTTTTGTCCTATCAGCTCTTGTTTCCAAGTTATGGGGGGAAAACGAAAAAGGGGGATTTTTTGGCACTTAAGAATTTATATGAAGGCAACACTATGCATATATGTATATATATGTGAGTTTATGAGCTATTTGCGATAAAGTACATATCAATGCATTTTTAAAAAATCAAAGGCGCTACATAAGTTCAGCGGAAAGAGTCTAAATTGGCCTCTACAGACAGACATTTTTCGATTTATAGCATTTTATCAAATACACATTCCACGACTAGCTCTTCATCTCTTTAAATTTTTACCCTCTTCCTATTCTTTCATTTTCTCCCTCCACGTACACATCTTTCCAGACGCCGTTACAACAACAACAACCACAAGTTCGGCTTCCGTTTGTATAAAAACACGACTGACTTCGTCTCCCTGGTAGCTATGGATAGCCAGTCTTTAGCTGGTCTTTCTTTCCACTCAAAGACTTTGTTCATGGCGGCGACTGAATTCAAGTGAAAAAATTAGGATTCCCGTTCTACATCTTGTGGTTCTTGTTGATGCAAAATTTTTTTTTGGATATCTACGCGTCTATAAGCTGATTTTGGGCACCTCTGAACAATCAGGCTGCAATCCTCTAAAATTCTGAAGGAGGTTCGGTTCTACGAAGTCTATAGTTCGATTCACGGACCGGTTTCTATGCTCGTCGTACATAGCGTCTTAGTTCGTTTGGAACAGCGATTGTCACCGGATGCCCCCAGGGGACGATGACATTTCGAGTTTCCAGAGTTTGACACGTTCTTATCTACTGTGTATACAACACGGCTCTAGCGGCAGCGACGTCAACACACCGATAGTATTTGACTGTTGCACTGCTCTCTTTCGCAACAACAGAAAGGGCTTCACTGGCACAGCTACGATCCGTGAAATCGAAGCTCTAAATATTTACCTGGCCGGAATCAACGCGGACAAAAAAAATGGGGACAAACGCCTCTGTGTAGCACAAAGAAGTGCTAAGTGAGCGCGCTACAAATAAAAAAATGCATCTTCCCCAAAAAAAAAAAGAATGCACAGAAAACTATATGAGTTCTTATAAAAATGAACAAAATCATTTTTTCAACCGAAACCTTTTCCTAACTGATAAGATCCGATTCGGGTTGAGAAAGTCTTAAGTTTTTAGGGTTCGAAGAACTCAAATAACCGAAGCCGGTGATCAAAGATCAATATTGATCTATGATACAGACGGATTAGTTACAAGCCCTTGCTTTCTAGCGTTTTAACTTGAATTCGACATTTTCGACCTCAACAAAGGAACTTCAAAAACAAAAAAATAAGCTCTCTCAAAAGCTGTAGCTTTTGGACTTAGAACTTTGAGCTTAAGCTAAGCTTATGTACCATAAAATGTTGAAAACATGGAAGCTTGTCCTATTTTTACTTTCATTGTTTTTTGAGTTCCCAACTGATTAAAACATTGATTGTATGGAAAGGCAGCTGAAGTGATGTTTTCTCCAGCGATAAGCCTACTGAAGATTCATTCGGGAGAATGATGAAACGGTACCGTATAGGCAACCAGCTCATTTTGGTGTACAATAATGCATAAGTTGTTTTCAGTTGTAGGAACAAACACAACTTTTTCGGACCTAGAGCAGCTAGAACTCAATTATAATCAAAAAAATCCAATGTAAAAAATTACTTGCAAAACAAAGGCCTTTTGATTTCAAAAAGTTTTGTGAAGAATTTGTATAATATTGGTATAAGTTTAATAGTTAAAAACTGTCGACGGGTAAGAAGGGGTGCAAATCAATCGGCGCAAATAAAATGAAAAATATTTTGGGTAAATAGAAGTTGTACTTTGAACGGTCCAAAAATCTAAGACACAAGTTCAACATTCATATAAGAGTTTAGATTGTCGTAAAGACGATTAAATCGAGGGTAAACAGAAGGTAAATAGATTGGTTAACAGGTAAACAGACGGGTAAATAGGAGTTGTAGATCAAAAACGGTCAAAAAAATCGAGAAATGTGCCAAATTATATTATGAGTTTAAATAATTGTGAAAAATTTAATTGACATCTGTTGACGGGTAAGTAGAAGATGTATGCGCAACCTGTCAAAATATTCACGAAATTAACAAAAAAATTTATAAAGAGTTTAGATTGAAGTTAATATTCGGATAAATGAAGGTGTACAACAAACGGTCAAAAAAATCTATCAATGTTCATTAAGAAGGTTGAATAAACGGGAGAAGGTAAAAGACGGGTAAAAGTGAGGTGCAGAGAAAACGGTCAAAAATTTTGAGCATTTTAAAAAATTTTTATTAGATTAGATAGATAGATGAAGATCAAAAGTTTTACAAAATCTCCATAAATGAGTTTAGATTCTCATTAAGACGTAATTACATGAGGTGTAGATGAAACGGTCCAAAATTTTATGAGTTTTGATTAGATGTGTAATGTAAGCTTCACTTCTTCGTTCTATTTTTAAAAGATTACAGGGACAGCTAGTAATACATAAGCGACAGAGTAATATTTGAGAATCTATGCACCGTTGGCAATCTGTAAATTTAAAAAAACGTCTGAGTATCGTTAACACTCACGGTGCTCTGATGTTTAGGAGCTTAATTTCAAATCACAAGCTCTTTAATCGAATAATAATTCAGAAAGGCACACTGAAAGAAGAAAACTAAGCAGGGAGTAGAAATACCAGCATCAAGATCTCTTGCTGCAGTGTTCCCATATTCTTGAGGAAGTCTTGTTTATTGTGCAGATCCAGAGATAATTGGTGATGTTTCAACCGACTCCAGATACCACCAAGGTGAGATCCAAACAAGATCTTATCCAGATCCCACCAGAACCCCCCAGATACTGTACCCAGATCCAACCTAGTAGAACCCACTTAGATCTCAACCAGATCTATCCAGATCCCACTTAGATTTGGACCAGATCATACCCAGATCCCACCCAGATACCACTCTAGATCCCACCCAGATACCTCCCAGATCCCACCTAGAACCCACCCTTATTCCACTTATATACCACGCCGTACATCCCAGATCCACCAGATCTCTACCCAGGTTGCCCTCTTCAGCATCTTTCTACCTCACTTCCCCCCGTTTGCCCATCCTCCTGTGTTAGGTGTTTGCCGGGAACTCCACAAATCATAACCACATAAAATATGAATGACGTCGCGTCATGACGCTGAAATCAAATTTTACTTTACTAAAATCGTCCGTACTGAAATTAAAGATGTTTCACATCAAAAACCAGGAGCTCGCAGAAAACTGTCAACACCTTCAGAGTGTCAGCACAAAACAGTTTTGGTACAGACAATAAACGAGTGAGAGAGCGAAAAGACACATTCAATTCTGTTTTGCTCCATGGCTGTTTTCGCTCAACTCATGATCGCTTCTCTCGGTTCTCTTTGTCATGTCTTTTACTGATCAATTTGCCGACAAGCGTAAAAAAGTGTCTTCTTTAAATGTGTGTGGCGCTCGTGTGTGTGTTTCTCAGTCGCTTTTATACTTTATTCTTAATAAATTTTAAACATATAAATTTAGCTTATGTATTCATGGTTTTGTAAATCACTCATCATAGTTTTCAATGTGTTATATTTAAAATTAAGTTTGCTCAGCCGAAAATTTACCGCAATTACCTGCAGAAAATCCATCAAATTTTCTTATTGGCAACGTCTAAAAAATCATAGTTATTTAATTATGTGTATTATGTTGTTGATAATAAATTAAAAAAAAATAATAATTACAAAAAAAAGGTCATCATTTTATTTGTTTTATATTTATATTTATTTTTACCCTCTGAAAAATGATATTATTTGGATTATTTTGAATCTTTTTTTTTTTCCTTTAAAAACTATTTAATTTCAGCGCCCCAAAAATTGGGCTCCCCCACACTCGCACAATGCGCTCCTGGTGTATCCGAAGCGGCAACAGGCACACACATAACTCGTCGTTGTCTGCCTTTCTTTGTAGAACATAATGGGATTTTATTTTATTTCTTTTTTTTTTTTTTTGTTCTTTTTGGGAGGAAACAACAATTGGAGAGCCGGCCGGCTAGCTGCCCCAGCTTAAAACATAAACTTGCTCACGCCCAAAAAATCCAAGTCACACGGTCGCCAAAATCCTAAAGTCCGCTTTGATATCATGATTTGAAGAGTGCCAAACATGGCCAAAACTGGCTGGCCCCGAAACCAGAAAAGCTTCTAATGTGTGTGCAGTCAGCGAGAAAGCGGTAGCCCCAGAGGCAGATGTTGTGAAATCCGAGCAGAGCATCCTGACCTAAGAGAGTGCGTGTGCTTTTTACCATTTTTGGGCAGAAGACATGGCAACAACTCAATTTTAATTAAACGTTGGGCTTTCAAAGACCTTGAGACTTGGGCAGCAGCAGCATTGCGTGACCAGGCTAAAACAGGTTCCCTTGTGGCAGGGAGGGCTATCTGAATCCGATGCTGATTCAATAAGGCGGCTGATTCATGGTACTAACGTTTAATTATGTTTTACAATAAGGCAAAAGAATCTTTTGGCTACTTGAGAAACGCTTGCAGGCGACTTTGGGGCGTTTCGTTGGCGTTTTTAAACGCTTGCTGTTTTAATTGTGCGGCCAGCTGCAGTAGGGAATTTTGTTTTTGCGTTTTTGAGGGAGTGGGCGTGGGCGTGGGCTGAGCTGCTTTCGTTTTCTTCTTGCTGGGGGGATTCTTTGTTGTAGTTGCTGGAGCTGGCATAGCTTTAGGCTTCTTCTTTTTGTTTTTCTTCTTTTTATGTAAGACTGGCGCCGGCTCGGGCTCTGGCTCTACTGGAGTGGCTATTGTCTGGGCTTTGTTTTGTTTTTTGGGCTTTTCCAGGCACAGCATTGTCTTGTGCCGGCAGAGTGAACAATCCACCGCCTGTCAAAGTCAAATGGTTTTAGATTTTAACAAAAGGGACATTCATTTTAGAGCAGAAAAGAGGCCACTTACCATGTAGCTGGCCATGCGTTTCTTAAGCCATTTGGCGCGTTTTCGAGCCGATCTGCTTAGTAAACCCTGCTGCTTGGCCTCATCCAGTTGGGCTATTTGCCTGCGTCTTTTGGCCGTCTCGGCCAGACGTTGGGACTTTAAATGAAGCCGGTATTGGCCATCCGTCCATTGGTTGCCACAGCGGGAGCACATGCGAGCCGGGCCAAAATTGTCGCCGGGCAGTTGGACATTGTGTTTGGCCAATTTGCGACAGGTGGTTCTAAAAGGAAAAGGATTAGGGGACAAGTTTTTAAACGCTGACAAAAAATAACAAAGCAGGCGACAGTGATGACTGCTTTTTCTCTCGTCAGCACTGACAGCCTTTGGTTATCGTTAGCTCTGATGAGTACCAAATCCATATGGGTAAAAAATATTAAATATTAAGCCCAGTTAACTCACAAATAATAGGATTTCAGCAGCCTTTCGGTGTGCGTTTGTGAGGACAAACTGTTGGCACAATTCCACAGCAAATCTAGCGTTTTTTGTTCAGCCATTATCTAGCCAAAACAGTCAGCACTAACAGCTCCACACGTTTTTAGTTGTCTCTACTTCTTTTATTTAGTCAATATATTTACAAGCCAGATTAACTAAATAAAGTTAATTAAATATTAACTATATTTTGGAATTGTTAATATGACAATTCTTTTACTAATTTTAACTAATATTTCTTATTTTGCTAGGCTGCTTAAGTATGACCTTATTAGGCAAACGGTAAAATACTGATTTCTTGCACCATCAGTAAATACTAAAAATTCCATTGCCCACATAAATATGCAATTAATATAAATTAGTAAAGATTTAGAAAGCAAAAACAAATGGCATTTATTTGCCAAATATAAATATGCTTTATGCCTTTAGGCTGATTTTCTGAAAACTTTGTGTTGTAACCCAACTAACAATAACTATAGTTAAACTAATAGCAAATTTGTGTCGCGAGAACCAATATAAAAAAAAAATAAAAAATAAAAAAAATAAATAAAAATAATAATAAAAATTAAAAAAAAAAAAAAAAAATTAAAATAAATAAAAATAAAAAAAAAAAATATCAAAAAAAAAAATTATAACAAGCGAGCTCTCTCCGACTACAGACTAAAACTTTCAGTACAATTCAGTGTTCAGCGATTCACACAACCATAAGTTCGCGCTCGCTTAAAAACATGAGTGACGAGAAGAGTGAGTGCAGCTAACCAAAATCTTTACCCTCCTCGTATTTCCACATACATATGTATGTAGTAATCCTGAAGGTCAAGAGCCAGGAGAGCAAGTAACCAAGAGAGAGCGACACGAAGTGGCCGCCGCTATTGAACTTCGGTGTGAGGGTAGTTTGCGATCAGAGAGTCAGTCGGTGCCGAAATCTCGTAGGCTACACACGCATTTGCAAGTTTTATTTAAACTCGCTGAAGTTAATACACACACACAATGTTTTGAGTACAGTTTATCCACATAATATTAATAAAATATCATCATAATACCAAACATCGTCGTCTCTGGACTTATTTGCATCACGGCAGAAACCCAGGGGCCACATATATGAGATATTAAACTGGATGCGGGCTAGTTTAGTCGATTCAAAAATGTACGACTTCGGCTCAAATTTGGCATCAGCTAGTTCTGATTTTTTTCTGTAACCTTAGGTTCTATCTGGATTCAATGTTAATTTGAAATAAAGAACAATTCAGCATTGACCAATGAATTGTTTCACGAATTAGAGTTTAGAGAACCAAGTCTGTTCGAGAATGATGCTTACCTAAGAGCAATATTTCTTGATCCGAGACATAATGTGTCTTTATCTGTCGAGCAGAAAGTTAGCTGTATTAAATTGTTAGATAACCATAATTTAATTGAATTATCAGGGGAAAATAGTCCAAGTCCAAGTTGGTCGGAGATTTTTAAAAGTTCTAATTAGAAATAATCGGGTATTAAACTATATCGTTTTTTTGTTATCAAAGTTTTGCTAGCGTACCACCCACATAGCTAGGTCTCTTCAAGTAGAATTTATAATAACGGCAGGAATTGTCAAATTGATTCTATTTTTATCTGATTATGTTAATATGGATTGCACTGAACAAAACTGCATTATTGGTCTTGTTCTATCAGCTCTTGTTTCCAAGATATGGCGGAAAAACGAAAAAAAAGTTGAATTTTTGGTTCTTTAGGATTTATGGAGCCACACTTAGGCATAAATATGTGAGTTTATGAGCTATTTGCAATAAAGTACATATCAATGCATTTTTTAAAATCAAAGGCGCTTTATAAGTACAGCGGAACGTGTCTAAATTTGCCTTTAAAGACAGACATTTTATGATTTTATAGCATTTTTATCAAAATAAATCATCCCGTACAGGCTAAGCGCGGTTCTTGGATTAATATATTCCCCATCTGAGCATATAGCCCAACATGTGATCTAATTTTGTGATTTTTTATGGCTTTAAAAAAAAATTTTATTTGGCAAAGTTATAGCCTGTTAAAGACGATAATACATTTTTAAATTTATAGGAGGAAAACTAGATTGTTAGTAAAAAAATTTATTGGAACTGTGAAAAAGGCTACTTGTTTCAAAATAGAATTTATCATCTACATGTAAACATATAACACTTTATGTCTAATCAAGTAGCCTCTTTACAGTTCCTATACAGATTTAGAGTGACAATCTAGTTTTCCTTCATAAATTTAAATATGTATTTTCGTCTTTTACTGGCTATAACGTTGCCAAATAAACTGATTTGAATGCCATAAAAATCACAAAAATTAGATCATATGTTTGGCCATATGCTCAGATGGCGAAAATAATTATCAAATAACCGCTAGCTTAAACGGGATGATTTATATTGATAAAAATGCCATAAATCGAAGATGTCTGTCTTTAAAAGCCAAATTAGACACTTTCCGCTGAACTTATATAGCACCTTTTGATTTTTTTAAAAGCATTGATATGTACTTTATCGGGAAATAGCTCTAAACTCACATATTTATGCCTGGTGGCCTCCATGAAATCCTAAAGAACGGAAAAAAATTCAACTTTTCCGTTTTTCCGCTATCTCGGAAACAAGAGCTGATGGATCTAAACCGAAACCAGTTTTGGAATCAGTGAGCATAAACTTATCATATTTTTAAACCAACAGGGCTGCACCTCACAAATTATTTAACTTCGCAACAAGCTTAAAAACATTATATTATTGACCTGTGTTTAAAGCAGTAATATTGAGAACAAACCAGTTTTTCTTACAAAAATCCATTTTCCGAACGAACATTTGTATGGCAGCTACAAGAAGTAGTCATCCGATCCGGTCGGTTCCGACATATTAGCTGCGTGCAGTAAAAAGAAGACTCTGTGCAAAGTTTCAGCTCGATAGCTCCAAAACTGAGGGACTAGTTCGCGTAGAAACAGACAGACGGACAGACGGACAGACGGACAGACGGACGGACAAAGCTTAATCGACTCAGCTCGTCATGCTGATAAAGAATATATATACTTTATGTGGTCAGAGATGATTCCTTCTATGCATTGCACACTTCTGGGCCAAAGTATATTACACTTTTCAAGTGTTTAAAATTTCCTCTAATAATTTTCTCCAAAGGGGGGGAGGGGGGGGGTTATCAACGACGTTGTTTGCCTTCCTTTTTCGTTTACCCTGGGTTCCACCACTCCATCTAGCACCTTAACTAAGCCACCAAATATAAAACACCGGCCTTATTAGATTCCCCACCATTACCAAAAAAATTATCCTCCGATTTTTAGTCTCGGTTCCGCATTATCACATTCATACAATGCTACGCTCCCACTGAACCAGATTCCGATGATACCAAAGATATGTTCTACAACCTCTAGACGGCATCATTTGCTCAGCCCCGAAAGGTGAGATTATCATAGTTCTTGGCGGCTTCAACGCCAAAGTGGGAAACGTAAACACAAATGTGGAAAAATTGTGGGTCGGCTTGCTTTAACGTCTAATAAAAACAATAACGGCGAACGTCTAATACAACTAGGCGCTAACCACCACTTATTCATTGGCGGCACCGATTCCCTCATTTGGATATCCTGAATACACGTGGCAATCACCGGATCAGGCGAACACGCAACCAGATTGACCACATTTTAGTAAGTAGACGGTTCTGGAACTCTTGCTGGACGTCCGCTCGTGCAGAGGAGCAAACGTTTATGGCGACCACATACCTGGTACTGGGCCAGAATCCCGCCTGAGGCCCGAAGGAATCAAAGCTGCGAGGCGTCAAGCACAGATCGTAAACTTAGAGAGCCTAAAAAACCCAAATATAGCCGAACACTATCAGAGGACACTAATTGCAAACATAGACTATCTGGAAGAACCAACTACCTGGAAGCAAGTACTGAAGGCATGTCAGCAAGCTGCAGATTCCAGCCTGAGACGACATCAAAGCAGACACAAACCTTGGATAAGCGACACGACATGCCCACACATTGAGGAGAAAGCAGCTGAAATCCTATCTCACGCCTCCTCTTCCCATGACCGTGATCGTCTACGAAATGCATATAATGAAAAGCACCGTCAAGTCAGGAAGAATGTAAAGAAGGACAAACGTTCCTTCGCGGAAAATATAACCAACCAAGCGGAACAATGTGCGAGGAGTGGCAATCTACGTGGTGTCTACAAAGCCATCAAAAAGTTGGCAAGTACTAAGGACAACATACCGCCCATCAGGTCCCAGGAAGGGAACTAATTATTACCGCTGTCTCCTGACCAACTCTCCCGATGGAGAGGATTCTTCAAGGAGGACCGTATCGCGACAGAAAACCCGGCGACGGCAAAACCCGCCCTCCATAGACGGAACCCAAATAGAAGCATTCGCACAGACCCACCCACCGTAACTGAAATAAGCTTAGCCATAAGCAAGCTTAAGAATAACAAGGTTGCTGGTCCGGACAGGCTCCCAGCTAAGCTTTTGAAGGCTGATACCAACATTATATCACGGGTTCTGCAACCCATCATTCAGAATACTTGGTTATCTGCAAGAATACCTTCTGAGTGGAAAGAAGGCGTTATTGTCACCATTTCCAAAAAGGTGTCTTAAGTCACTGTAAAAACTGGCGAGTGTCTTACTTTTCTCTATCCAAAAATCGTGGCATTTAAAATCCTGGACGAATATCACTAGTGCAAAATGGCCTGCTCAGACGAGAACAAAATAGTTTCAGACCCAACCGAACCGATCCTGTGTAGACCATGTTAACACCTTGCGCATAATTGTGGGGCAGTCCACGGAATGGAAGTGCCCACTCTGTTGCTGTTGTAAATTTCGAGCGAACATTTGACACCATCGAAGGGAGGCCATATGGAGCTCTCTTCACAACTGCGGTATCCCGGACAGTATCATAAAGCTGATAACGGCGTTATATGAAGACGCAAGTCTCAGCGTTCGCTGGAAAGACGTTAAGCTTTGCCGTAAACAACGGCGTGCGGCAAGGATGCGTTCTGTCACCTCTCCTGTTTATAGTTGTCCTCGACGATGTCCTCAAACGCACAAATAACGAGGCGCGGGACGGTATCCAGTGGAGAATCAACCAAACTTTATGTGACCTGGACTACGCTGACGACATCTGCTTCATGACCCATACACTTGAAGGGGGTCTCAGCGGGAAACTCAGAGTTTCTGGAACGAAATTCCCGCGTAGCTGGCCTCAAAATCAATATCTCTAAAACTAAGCTGATGCGGACGCAAACCCCCAATACGTGAACATTGAGGATGTCGAAAAATTCTGCTTCCTGGGAAGTGTCATTGCGAAAGATGGCGGTGTAATGATAGATTTGGAAGCACGCATTTCCAAAGCTAGAAACGCCTTTCGAAAGCTACACCGGGTGTGGCACTCCCGTTCTATAACTCTGGAAACGAAACTGCGCATTTTTAATACCAGCGTAAAGTCGGTGTTACTAAATGGCTCAGAACCTGGCTGGTCTCGGATTATATAAGCGGAAAACTACAAACTTTTGTGAATAAGTGTTTGAGAATAATTTGCCGTATATTCTGGCCTCTCACAATGACAAATGAAAACCTCCTGGAGTAATCTGGAAACGATCCATCGCGACTGAGATAAGAGACTTAAATGGAACTGGACTGGA